>JAHZNF010000491.1:0-23980 GCA_027744215.1 Troglopedetes dispersus | reverse complement strand
CACATCAAATCCGCATCTTGATCTAATATTGACATTAATACTCGATTCGAGTACAAAGTGTAAGTTATTGAAAACGATTTCTAGAAATACTCATCATCCTGGACATGGACCAACTTGGATTATACAATTTCTTGGATAATTCATAAAATTTTACTAGTGCTTAAGTGTTGAACAAATTTGGTAATACCAATCGGAAAAAAGTGCTTCATAGACGCTGAACAATTTTATTATCTTCTAGGATGTGTGTACAAATTAATATTACCACAAACGGAATCAATTCGTTGATGAAGATACCCGTAGCATTGTTGCTATCGGCTTAAGATTTCTCTCGTGCAGTCAGTCCTCTGTAATTCAAGTTTGATGAATATTGCAATGTCTCGAAGAAAACAGAGCAACCCGAAGCCACTAAAAGGTAAGAGAAAAAGTTTTCATTTCGGCAGCTTTTTTTCTGGTCATTGCTGGAAAAATGCATATGTACATATTTAGACTTATCAGCATAACCAAAAAGTATTCAGCTTCCGCTGATACACAAATCACTTCACAAAAAAAGCTAAAGCTGCTGCTTGTTTAGGGATAGGAATACATAATAAAAATACAAACTTGCAACAAATTGATATTCAAATGGATGCATACATGGATAACCTGGAATACTCCACCAAAAAATATGATATTCATATAAAAAGCAGATTTTTAGTTGTGATACAGCAAGGTGTTTTTCACGTCATTAGCCAATACTAACATACTTACCGTTTTGTTTACAAAACTTCTCTGCACGAAAGTGATAAGCGCGTCCCATGAACCACTTGGGTAAAAAAACTTACCCGACAATCTCTTATCAAATCAAAAAAAAATTTGTCATAACGTTCTTTCAAAATAAACAGTGCAATCTGATCCTCTGAATTTCTAAGTTGGGTTGTTTGCACATCATTTCGTTGTAAATAAACTGTGCTCAGCAGAAATTGAAGAGTATGGATTTGGAAAGACAAAACAAAATTCATAAGCTGAGAGGTCATGTGGAATTTGGACTGAATACATTAATAACATCGCTTGATGATAACCCAGTACCTTCAGCAGATTAGTAAACTTTTTTTTAGTGCATTCTTCCGTGAAACTAGGTATTAATATTATTTTCTTCTCTTGATTTACATAACCGTTCAGTTATCCTCACACTCGCCGTGACGTGACATATGTGTGTGTGTGTGGATTCCGAAACCACAACAATATTATTCCATCACAGAATTATCACACATTTTACCATTCTTGGTAAAATATACAATTTTTTTGAGGAAACAGGTTAAAACCGTTCTTTTTTCTGCAAACTGATATTCATTTTTTTCTCTCGTTGTTTGTGATGATGAATGATAGATAAGGGTTCCCTCATTTCTTATCAGCTTTGAATCAATCCCTTTGGTATACACAATTTTTTTACGTTATCATCTCTCATGTGTACGAGAGGACGTTTTTTGTGACGATGGTTATATTTGTACTTTATCATCTTCCATCATAAAAGCTTGCTGATATGAGGAGCGCGAGTCTGAAAGAAAATTACGATTCTGCAGCTTTATGGAGCACACACACACAAGACAGGGTAACTGTACTCCTTTTTTATGTGTGATGCATGCCTCTGCATTTTCCCTTCGTACTGCATTCATTCATTCTTTTTTTGTGTGTTCAGGTAAAGCTCGTCTTCAACTTTTTTTTTCCTCTGTTTATTTTATTCGAATCTTATCTAGATTCTGTTTGACTATCGCTGATAAGGAAAAAAGCTGCAAAAGTTGGATGACTGCATTATGACTTATTATGCCTTGTTATCGGCACTGTACAGCGACTCTAACTCTCCTGTTTGTATTTTGTATTCACGAGCCTCTCAAATAGAACCTAGTATGCACACGAATTTTCGGTGGAGTATAATAATGCAGCAGCCACAGAATGTACACAGAAGAGGCGAGTTCGACTAACTTTACTTGAGGAAATAGTTGTCCGAAAAGCCAACTCGCAGTTTTTCCTCTATCAGGAGCCCTTATCTTATCTCTTTGTGCAGAGTCTGTGTGCTTCCATATTATAAACCACGGCAGTTGTGTGTGTGCTTCTTCAATGTGTGCTGTTCATGTGGAAGTAGATAAGGATTTTGGGCAAGAATAGAAGGGAAAAACGAGAAAACTTATACATAATACAAATACAGAGTGCATTCAGAAAAAAACGCACACAAGAAGGAACTCTCTGTGAGCTAAATGAACTGAGATATCGCATCATTTTCCATTTTCCTTATCAAGATAATCACACATTCAGTCAGCTCAGTAGTCAAGAGACGACGACGCGATGCTGCTATAATAAAAGCTATTCTTGTAATACCAAAAAACTTCATGCTACGTGCTACATATTACAGTACTATGATGATGAAATAAACTATATAATATTTTTTTCCTTTGTGTTGCGCTTCTGCATTAGTAAAATTTATAATTTTTTATGTGTGTGTGCACGTATGTATATATATTATATATTGTACACATGTCGTTTATTATCGCATAATAACACCGAAAATATCATAATAAGTAGTTCACCTATCTGATGAACATAATAACGAAAAAAGTAGAGTATACAAAAATATACCCCACATAACTTATTTTTCGAACCATTTCCCATCTTGTGTGTGCATTTACACATGTGTGCTCCACGAAAGAGCGATAACTTTGGCCGGTGGTTAATACTTTATATAAAAAATATACAGTTCGGGATAAAAGCGTTTCGATGCAGCGATATTTCATCTGAGATTTTCTTCCTTTATGAAATCAAGCTTTGCTTTGGCTTGATGTTTTGGTCGTAATAAGAAAAGAGAGATATTAAAGAGAAGTATGGACACGAGTTCAGTGAAACAGAAGCAATTACTTGAAAATAATGTAATGATCATTTTTTTATGTACACACGAGCGGCAAAATAAAGAGTAAAGCGACTCTTTACAAAAATTCCAATAATGATGTCGATCACCAGAGCACAACCGATTACCAAGAGCTTTTTTTATGGAGCTTGCATTCTCACTAATAACAGTGCACACAACACATACATTTTCTCTCTCTCCAAAACAACTTATCCTGTGTCTTTGTTCCTTTCTCTGCTCTGCCAAAACAAACAAATACGCACGATAAGCTTGTAATTGATGTTACCTACCATTTTGTAGATGCACAAGGTGTACCTAATGTCTCTCTCACATAATTTGCGCACACGGGAAAGCCATTACGTTACCTCATAAATTCAGGAGAATGGAGTCTCATTTGATGACCATCTTCCTTTTAAAAAATATATACAAGTACACTTGTAACGCAGCAGACGGGTTGCATCATATTCTTCATTTTTATGATTTATTTGACGAAGAAGAAGAAAATGTACAAGGAGAAGGCCAAGCCCTGAAAAAATAAGAGATAACCGAGAGGAGATTAGGAAAAAGCCAGGAAGAGTAGACGAGCAGTAGCTGAAAACATTTTTGCTACTCCACATTAACATCTCCGATGTTAATGTGCTTGTAAAAAAATCAAGCCTGGTTCAACTCACAAAAAAAATGTTTCTCAGAAGATCAGTATCCATCCGTTCCCCAGCTTGATAACGTTATTATAGTAGGTAACTTCCACAATAATAACGAGGAAAAATGGCTTAATATTTTTTATAATGTGTTTATAATGTTAGAATGCAACTGGCTCAACCAGCAAAAAAAATGTAGTATATTACTAAGCACGATATTAACTCGGATGGCTGACATCCATCCAGTGAAATGAAAATTTAAATTAAAACAAAAAAAATTGTAATCTTCTTCTGAAGTCAGATAATGAGAAGATAATATAATGGGTGCTTTAAGGTCCCATGCCATGATGAAACTGCGGGGGGCCAAGGCTGATAACTCTCATACACTTTTGGCATGACACACATGATCTACAAAACACTTACTTACGCATGAACCATTAGCATTGTGCAACATTTTGAAGTACAGCAAGAATAATATATTTTACTTGTTACATGTGCACTTCACCCTGCCTCGATCCGTAATAAAAAAGAGACTGAAGGTGAGAAACCGGATAGAAAGGACAAGACCCTTGTGCATCTACACATGTTCATACACAACACCTCAACAATAATCCACCTTAGTTGTGAGATAAGCCAATGTTTCATGGTGTGCACATGTGTGTGCACTTAATATCATGAGTTATTGTGATACACCAGTTGCCACTGGTGGACGGGTCCATAATAACCCGGAGATTAAAGAGAAATATGCCTTAAATGGATTTCCTCTGTGTGGAGGAGAAGGGGACATGGCTGCTTACTGGTGGTGGGCTTCACAATAATTTAATGTGATACAAGAGAAAAAAGGGGGAACATGAGGCTCTCATTTCGGAAATGATTTGTTAGTTTATTCCTTATGACAGATGTACAAAGAGTTATGGCTTCTTGAAAGCATCACTTACGCATCCTCAGTATTATTAACTCTTGTTATCTGTTACCTTCATTATTAATATAAAGTATGGTTGCTACAAAGAAAGTGTAGTGTGTCCATAATATACATTTTTCTTTATTTATTGTATCACTAAAAAGAATATTAAATTAATGTAATTTTAAACAGCTTGATTTCATGTTAACCAATGTGGCCATCCATCTTATGTCCTCTTATATATTTTGGGGATGATACAATGGAGCTGGTTTGCTTCAATCAGATTTACTTAAAAGAAAACAGCTTTCGTCAAGCCTCCAGGGAAATCTGAGAAAAGAGAAATGGGATATGCAAAGGGCGAATACAAAAGCTTGTTTTTTTATTGTTACACAAGAAAAAACACCCGTGATCAAAATTTTCCTTAGTGTTAATTCAATATTATTGGCTACATTGATAAGTGCTGCAATGAGGAGAAGTTGAATGAAACCAGGAGATAAAATTCCAACGAAGTAAATAGCAGTTCTGATCTTGTGTTTTTTAATGTCAGCTGAATGCTTACCTCGTGGTTGGGTTCAAAAGAAAGCAAACTGTGAATATGGAATGAGTATTAATCATTTCACTTGAAGATCTTGACATTAGATAACACATCCTGGTTCAGTGTGAGACCAAAGCCGTTGCTCTCTTGTAATTACTGTACACTCGCTGCTCAAAGTCATATTTCATCATCCATTAAAAGGAGGAGACTGCTAAAAAATATATGGATGGTGCATTCATTATAAAAAAAATCTCCCATAATCTCTATCTGAAGGATGGGAAACACCGATTGCTTCCCAGTATTGATCTACACTGAATAAATATGAAACATTGTTTGTGATTAAAGAAACGTGATAAATATTTAATGTAGATTTTTCTCGCTTTTTTCATCTGACAAGATATAAAATAAGGGTAAATATGTATTCTTTCCTGAAAGTATGAAATTATCTGAGAATTTATTGGTTCTAATTTTTGTACTTAATTTCTGAAAAATACTACATTTATCATTTTGTTTGTTTCTTTTTAAATATCACGTCTTTTATCATTTTAAATGCTCCGCCAAAAAAATATTTGTTTTTTTTTCTCTCACAAATTATACGCTGCTTTATACGCTGGAATTTTAACACATTGTATGAAACAAGAAATGGGTATAATTTAGTGTCAAGGAAAATGTAGAAATATACTTAATTAAATCTCTCAACAACGCTCCGTATTCTTTCTCATCTCATCTCCATCTGAAATTTTCCAATCGAGCTTGCCGTAAAATACGCAAACGCACCACTCGGAAAATTAAATCCCGGTTTAGCCAGTGATTCTCTTCACGTTTCATTAATATTTATCCTGTCCTGAACTTACATAATACACCGGTGTAAACTTGTTACTTTGACTATCTTTATGTCTTATCGAATAAAAAGTACAAACATCACTGCGCTGAGAGAATCTGCTAAAAGAATATTGGAATATTCCCTCTCTATTATGTATACATAAATATCCATAGGTATATGCATTTTCCTAATTTAACTTTTTTTCCCAGGTACTCCTCAAACTTTTTAAAAGTACGCACAAAAACAAGAGAGAGGAGTTCCGGGGCTGGGATGTTGCTCATGTCTTCCTTTCCTTCCTCCATCCTTTCCCAATTAGCAATTACACCTGCATAATATTCATTATGTGCGAGTGAGCTGTGTGCAACATTCACCAGATAATTTTCCATCCTTTCATCAGTGTTAATAATGCGAAACTGTGAAAAAAGTAGGATTTCACTTTGTGCAGCTTCTGAACTACTAGTACAAATATCACTGTTCGAGCTTATCTTAACTTTTGTGCAGCAAAAAAAGTAGGTACACGAACCTATCTTGTTTCGGATTTTTAATCATCTTAATAAAGAGTTGCACACATTTGCAACACATGTACCCAACCAAACAAAGTAGGTACATCCAAGACAACATTTTAAGATTTATCCGTTTTCCACAAACTATATTTTTGATCACTTGTGCGAATCGTTCGCAGTAAATAAATATAATAAAAAGTTTATTCCACCTGTCTACTTATACCTATCACGCCTTATTATATATATTTTTTGTGAAAAGAATTGGTAACGTTTATTTTACGTAGGTTGCTACTTTTAATAAAAAGCAAACACGATTCTGAAGCGTGATAACGATAAGGTTCACTCATTCATTTATTGTAAATGCTTAGGCACGGAAAAAATAATAATCCTGGTAGTAAAAATCTTACTTAATAATTATATCCATCAAGATTTGTTTTCTAGGGTTGGCTTATCTAATAATTGCAACACAAATAAGAGTGCCGATGTTGAAGAAAAAAAGGTAATTAAGAGAATCTTTTATTTGTGTAAGCTGATTAGACAGTGGAACTGTGATGACTCCTGCTGGTTTATTTCACACAGGTCAGTTACTTTTTTAAGGTGCTCTGTCTGCTCCTCATTTTTTTCGAGGATATCTTATTTGAGTGTTTAGGAAAGACCAATAATGCCTACATTTTTATTTTTAAAAAATCTTTATAAAAAAGTGTTCCACAGAAGCATTTCTATTTAGGATTTTTTTTACCGTGTCCCTTTGTGTATTGTTTGTACTATGTAGAGCCATATTATTCCCTGCAGTCATCGTTTGTTTTCTCCTGACTTGAGTGAACATTATTGCATCCACGAATGTAATTGCCCATTTACTTCAAACTGTTTTATGGCCATTCTGCAAGACATGATCCTTGACGGTGAAGATGGTGCTCGTGAAAAAGGCGGTTTCGGCTTTCGAATCGTAAAAAAAAGAACAGCGCTCTACCTGCCTTGCTGGCACGAGTTCGTCTTGTGGCCATATTATTTCCATCATTGTTAGGAAAGGTATTTATTGACCACAATAAAAGTTGTCAACTCATTATATATTATTATACGCTTCTTTTCTTTAAAACACCTTGGGATTTTTTCACATCGTTATGTTGATATACAATCTGTATAAAAATGTGTTTTCATTTTTTTCTCTGTGAGAGCATATTTATGTATCAATTTTTTTTTGTAGGATGATAATATGAAGTTGCTAAACGGTGCAATCTGACTTGTTAATTTTTTTCATCACTTTTATGAGCTCATTTTGTTTTATTTAATTCGTCATGTACCGTTCTTTATTACAGTCCTTTGTTTACCTTAATCATCATAATCGCTTTCGATTTGGATCTTAGATTCTTCCTGAGAATAGATGTGGAGTACTTATTTACATAATTTTATTGTCAATCAATTTAAATAGGTATGATCGTTTAGCCATTCTCTAGTTTCAGAGCATTTTGTATGTTAACAAGTAAATTGTTACTCTACTATACCCTACCAATGACTCAAACGGCGTATAATAAATAAACACATGGAAAACATTGGTTATGTGTGCATAACTCACATCAACACTGCCTCATTAAAATATTTCCATGATAAGGGTTATTACGCATTGTGTTTTGTAAAAGAAATATTTACCATCTATTTTGTCGTGAATCGCGATTGTGTGTTGAAATCAGTTTAGTCTGATCCGTCAATAATGGCATTTGAGTAACGAAATGTGGCTTCTTCAATCAATTCGCTTCATCTTGTTAGGAATGTTAGCATAAATCACAGAAGAAAGGAATTTTAATAGCTTATCTTTTTCAAAAGATAGATTATGACGAGTATGAAATATACTGAAGCAACTTCTCAATTTATTCCATTTTTAGTGTGTTTTCCGAGATGAAAATTTTGATAGTAAAATTGTATGATATATTGATTGTCAACACTTACCGGATATTTCTACTTTTAGCTGGAGCTATCCTGTAAACTAAATTTTAACTCGAACAGGAATAAAAATTCCTATGCTTGCATTCACACTTCCCATTTATTAGCTGGGCTGAGCAAAAAGATAAGGGATTGTTTCTGCCTTTTCAATTTACAAAAATGGGAAAACATAACCAACCCTTTTATAATTACACAAATTCTACAAAGCAGCTTGTCTCTTGGCCTTTCCTCAAATTCCAGTTGACGCTGTCGGAATTTACCTGTCCAGTGGAACAAATTGAATAAAAATTATCACCACTTTACCTTAAGCTGCATTTCAACGTCCGTAGTTGGAACCTTGAAGTGAAGAAGGTATCTAAAAAGTGTACAATGTTAAGGTTTAGGTAGGTTCTATAAGTAAGTGTAATTGATAATGAGCTGCTTCAGAGACTTGTGCCAGTCAGTCACCAGCAGCAGCAGCATTAGCAGAGGTTATTTCCTTTTTTATTACATTGTTTGCTAACTTCTTTCCATCCACGCTTTGCTCCTTTAACTTGTTGCTCTCTCTCTCTCTCGTTGCAATGTTTTTTTTGTTGATGGTGAAGATTATAAAAACCACTTTTATTTGCCGGTCGTAACATCTATAAATGGGAAAAGGACTAAAAAAATGTCTAGAAAGGAGATAGCACAGAATAAAAAAGAGAGTCCCGATCAAATTATTTTGTTTCAAGAAATTTCCACTTAACTGTGTGATCTGATTGGCTACTCAAACAAAATTACGATTATGGTAAAGTTGGTAAATGTTGTTGAATGAAAGAGTGCCACCAACATTATCATACTTACTTTCAGTATTTTTTTATTGTGACAGTAAAAAGTATTTTTATATGTATGTGTGTGTATATATCTACTACGTATTATTATGATTCAATAATATCAAGAAAATAGTCTTCTCGAATCATTATAATTACTTCTGTAGGTATTTCGTAATTGACTACCATAAAAAGACAACTGATAAATAATTACGACTCCTGGACTGCTCACTACGAAGTATTAGTATTAGTACTATTAGTATTGCTGATTGATTTCTCCGATTAGTTCCTTTTTGAAACCGTGCTCTTTTATTTCATCTCCCTCTTCTTGAAATGAACACAGAAGCTTTTCATGTCCCGTGTGCGAGGTGGAGCACACATCTACATACCTCAGATGTATAAGTACCCACACACTTCTTATTTTTTGGAGCTTCTTATATATTCAAACATGCACTCAACAACAAAGATCCAGATAATATTGGTAAGTAATTGTTCTGTTGAGGCTGATGTTGTTGTCAGTATCGTTTCTTTCGTTCTTTTTTTGTAATTGTAATAAAACGATACGAATCACATAATTATATATCTCTTGTGTTACATGTGATGATGTGTTTTTTCTTTTATTTTTCAATGTACTGACCCTGCAATTCCTTTCCTCAGGCTGAAAAAAAATATCTTCCCTTTCAGGTCATAATTGGTAAATTACATGGTTCATAAAGGACTGGGATGTGCTGTTTTTGTCAAGTGGATAATAATGATCAGATACTACAACATCATCCTCGACCGACGAAAAAAAAGCGCTCAGCATATTCGCACATTTTACTGGCGAGTGAGTGTGTACTTTTTTTCAAGGATGCTTATATAATGTGGAGGTTGTCTTGTCAGTTAAGTGGTTAACGACATGAGTATCTATTTTTTCAGAGAAGAGGTCTTCCGTTCAGGGTACGTAGGAAAGAAGAGGTGTTGAAAGGCTGTGATTTTATTCATCATAAAAAACACTACGTAACCAGTTCTCTTTCTTGCGTAATGTGTGTGTGTGTGTGCATAGTAGATATTTTTATGTATTGAGCATTTACAGATATTTTTTGCCACACGAGTACAGATATGACCATGTATGTATGTAAGATGCATCAATATTTTTTTAAACTTGTATCACGCATACCTTTAAAAAATTGTTATCATTTACGTAACCAGTTCTCTTTCTTGCGTAATGTGTGTGTGTGTGCATAGTAGATATTTTTATGTATTGAGCATTTACAGATATTTTTTGCCACACGAGTACAGATATGACCATGTATGTTAGATGCATCAATATTTTTTAAACTTGTATCACGCATACCTTTAAAAAAATTGTTATCGTGTCTCTTCTCGAACTAGGGATCCGATAAGATCCCTCATTACCAATGCTGTTGTAAGTCATTATACTCAACAATCAATTTGAGAAAAGTGAGAAACTATCTTTGATAGAGATCTGGTTAGCTTATAATCAAGAAGGAGAAACATAAAGGATAAGGCATGTGTAATATTGTGAGGTGAAGCGATATGAAAAATGTGAGCGACTTGATGTTGCCCTTTGAATGAATCGTCACTTCACCACTCATTATTTTAATGTTTTCCACGGTTCGCTTTTTTCATGTTTCTTGTTCCATATGAATTGGGGTAAAGAGGAACCCACAGGGTATCTTTTACGAACTCCTGCTGGTGCAGAACAGTTGGACTCGTTACACCACATACTTCACACACAACGCAATACGATATCGACAACATCGCGCCAGCAACCTTCACAGAGAAGACATACCAGTCAGTATTATTGACTGGGGATGCTGTGATACAATCAAGAATTTAAAAAAAATAATATAGCAATACTAATAACACAATGTTGCTTCATACTTATATAAACTAGATGTGCTTACGTACGTTGTTGTGTTCAGAAATAAGGTGCGGAGTGTGTGGAAATGATCGGATTAGAGATCGAAGTCGACAAGAAAAAATAGACCCTTTTTTGACCGAATCATACAACTCAGGGCATATGATTCCAACGCCACTTATCAATATTTTCATTGAAATGGAGTGAACTATAATATAGATAATCCACAGAGAAAGTGAAGTAATGTTTTATTATAGAAGAAGTTTTAGTGTCATCATTCTTCAGATCATCTACGGTGCTGCACGCATGGCTGATTTTAATAAGATGATATGAGTTGCGAAGGTGTACATTTCTTGCTCCGGAAAGGCATCCATAATTCATCATAAAAATGCGTCTTTTATTTGTTTCAGATGAAAACAAAGTAAATAAAATAGTTAAAACCTGAACATTATTTTTATATATGGAAAGTGCACATAAAAAGTACCATCTTTAGTAAATATGTTTTGACGCTTGATAACACCAAACAATAATAATAATAATGCTGAAGAGAATAAATGGATTATGATGAGGAGGGATGATGATGGTCCGGTGGTGGTGGAGATGATGATAAGGGAAGATTAGGAACAAGAAAAGGGATGAAATGTTTAGAGTAAAAAAGCAGAATAAAATGACGCTCTCGGAAAACTAGAAGGGTTCACCATCACCATCTTCAGCCACCACTCAACAACAACAGATCTTTAATACATGATCAACCCGAGAGAAAAGAATTATGGACCATTACAAATCAGTACTGTGCACACCTTTTTGACTCTATACAGGGAGACAGAGCAAGATAACAAGGTACATGTTTTTTTTTGGAAAATGTACACAAACCATAATAATATTAACCGTCATCTCAACCAAGAGATAGTTCTTTTTTACATTGCGACCATATTCCTCCATTACTCAAATGGATTCGACTCGAAAGATCGATGAGAGATGTTTTATATATTTTTTTTCTTTTTAAAAAAATATAAAACACAAGAGAAACGAAAGCATCAGTGCAAAAAAAGGCGTCATCAGAGAAGGGAGAAAGGATGACTGGGTGAAAAAAAGTGTGGGCTGGTTTCATCCAAGATTTTTGTGCGTGAAAATCTCTCTCTTAAAGTTTGATATTAGATGCAAATAAGTAACTTTTGGATCAGCATCACAAAGTAAATGTGAGTTTGATGGGAATGTCTGATTTATAATGACAGCATAATGACTGCAGTTTTGTGCCAAGTGGAGAGAAGAGAAAAAAAATCTATTATCCATGTTGTCTGATTAAAAAAAGTATGAAATCCTTGTTTGCTTGTATTTAGAAACAATCCGCAAAGTAAAGTTACATTGTATGTATATTTTTGTGGAGATTACGTGTCGATAGATTAGAATACATATACTGTGGTTGACTTGTCTTATAGTGATGAGAGGTGGAAAACACATGCTACGGCATATAGAGAGAGTAAAGCACGCACTTATCAATAGATATTATGTTGTTTTTCTGAGATGTGATGATATTTTGAGAGTCTCGTTGTCTCAAAGTATTAAGGAGTAGAAGAGATGTGTATTGTCTTAAGCTTTTAAAAGAAGACTAGATACTTGGAGGATGATAAAGTTGGTGATAAAAGAGTACAAGAGTTTAAGTCGAAGTGAACACATTTTCTGTGTGTGTATATATATATATATGTATCTTTATGCTAATAAAAATAGCGAGAGCTTGTTCTCTCCCTTGTCCAATCATTTTGCAGGTGAGCAACGATCTGAAAAAATAATGCATGCATGTTTGTATGTATATTTTCTCCTGGCTTATTTTATCCATTTATTGGCTCAAGTCGAAATCGTGATTCACTCAAGTTTTGCTAGTTCTCTCTGATCGGCACTGACTATTTATGATTTGATATTTGTGATTATCACCGCGCGCCTAAATGTGTGTACGTAATATCTAAATACATTGTATCGGTGTGACAGCAAGAAAGTAAATGTTCATTTGAGCTACAAGGGAAAAAACAATGTGTTCAACGAATGTAAAATAATGTCTACTTTTTAAAAAATTCAACCACTGGCATAATAGCTGATAGCTCTCCTATCCATCCGAGATATATGTGATGATGATGACGATGAGAAATGAAAAAAGCATTTATTGTCTTGTCTTAGTTGGTGTTATTGTTATTGATGTGATTGCATCGAATCATGTGTGTGTAGACTTTTGTAAAAACTGAACCATTTTGCATTACCCATATCCACAACTTAACATAATCTCTTCTTGTGTCTTGTCATGAAGATGACGATATGTGATGATGTGTGAAGTTTCTGAGTCCGCCTCCTTTTCACTCAGTCTTACGTACATGCTTGATTAAGATAAACATTCTTCTCTGCAAAGTTAAAACAGATTAGGAAAGCAAAACACTAATTCTTTATTTTTTTTTAGAAAGATTTCTCTTCTCAGCTACAACAAATATACGTGAGCATCTCTTTCTTTAAAAAATTACATCCACATCCAGATCACATTTTTTAAAAAAATGCACACAACTTCATGTAATGGAACTAAAGAGAAGCTTTTTAGTAGAATATTTTTATAATAAAAAACACATGCTTATATTTTCCACATCAGGGAAGATACTGGCTAGTGAAGTGTAGTCCCAAAAAATATAGTTGAGAGATAAGCATGCTAAATTATAGTCTTTTTTCACCCTGTCTTGTCTGATTTGTAGTTTAGATTTGTCTTTAAAGGAAGAAGGAATAAAAAAATTGTAATCGTGAATCGTGTGGTGGTGGTAATGCTTTTTTTTGGTGGCTGGTTTTTTTATATTCTTTTACACTCTTACAAAAAAGAGAGATAGATCCAATATCTGCAAAGTTAATGTGTGGAGACGGAGAAACAAGAGTGATTATTGGTGATCTGAAAGTACCAGAAGGCGTTTCTTATTTGCATACACGCTACATTATTGTTAGATGGACACAAAGCTTATGTTTAAACTTGCGTGTAAAGCGGTTCGAGAATAAAAAAAAATGATGATGATGCTCATCATCTCAATAATCCTTCTTTCTCATCCTCCGCTAATTTTTTTTTCTTTCTACAAACTTTTAATAATTCCTAATTCGGACACAATTCCCCCATATTTACGGAGCAAAAAAAATGTTTCAAGATCTATGATCATTTTTGTTCTACACACTCGCTCATTTTTCAAGTTGAGTTTGTTTATGTGTTATTATTTTGTTATCTGGGGTCTCATACGTGTATAATTTACACAAGGTTTGATTACCTTTTTCGAAGGTAATAAACGTCTCTGACCAACTTGAACAGATGATTTATCAGTTTGCTCTGTTTTCTTCGTTCTTAAATAGGCGTGTGCACAACTATACTCTTTCGTATGCCACATCCTACAAAAGAACATAAGATGATGCTTCTTCAAAGGACTTTTTTTCGAGCACGGCGAGACAAAGCCATGTTTTCGAGAAGATTGGAGGAAGAAGATGATGATGTACTGTGACGGTGCAAATAAGGTGCCTCTAGCCTTTCAAGTGGGTAGTTTTCTAGTAAACCTCCACCACCAAAAAATATATAAACTATCATTATCACATCACACTCGCTTCAAAACAAGAGCAAACAATGTATGTGTATATATTATTATTATGTTTATAAAAAGGGTAATGTGAACGCTTCGGCTCCTGTCATTATATAAAAATGGTTCAACGAAGCGGATCTTCCAATATAATTTACTAAACTAATGTGGCTCATCTATGTAATGGGAAGCTGTCAATGAGGAATTGGATACATGCAATAATAATCATTTTATTTAGTAAAATAAGCCTTGAATATCTTATTATAATGATGATGGAGTGTTGTTGCAGTAAAGAAAAAAAGTTTTTTCGTTTGGTCAGGACGGATAAAAAAAGTATTTTGTCAAGAAGAGGTCCACAAGGGATAAACGAGTTGAAAATTTAACAAAAAGTAAATCGCTGGTGATGGAGAGAATTGACCCTCGTTTGTTGTCCTCGTCCCATTGGGCATTCTGCAAAAAGAGTGATAGACATATTCAAAAAAGGGAAAGGAAGAAAAGAAGGCGGATTGCTTTTTTGCTCCTCTTCGACTGATCCAAAAAAGAAACTGGACAGTTAAATATGTCAATACTAATGTATCATTCATTTTTTTCTCGGAGGAAAGATTAAGGTAAACAGTTTTTACCCACACAAAGCCTCCCTCTCACTTCACTTTCACTTCTTGTTTGCTAGAAAAGAAAAGAGAAGGAGAGTTTGTGTGGTGCGTGAGAACGCGCGAGCTTGGAGCCATTATTCACCACAGAATAAATATAATAAATATGTATGAGCAGGGGTCATCTTCCAGTGGAATATAAGAAAAAAAACTTCAGAAAGAGATTTGTTTCGTGCCATTTGTATCCAAAAATTCACTTGACTGGCAACTCAAGCAGAGAAATCTTGTCGGACCAGACCAAAAAACTAGCACTTATTTTTTTGGATAATGTTACAATTCAGAAAAAAAGTTCTCTTTTTTTTACTGAAAAAGTCAAACATGAGCAATTCAACAAACGACAACATGACTTCGATTCTGCTTTACTTATTGTGACCCTCCTATTTTGACTGAATGGAATCAAAAGCTGTCAAATGGGGTTACTTTTTTTCTTATTGGAAATATCAATAAAAAACGACGACAGATATGAAGTACCTTTTTTCGTACAGTCAATCCAATTCAAATTACTTTTTATTTAAAAAATCTCTCTTGTGTACACTCTCAATTTATGGTCTCCCTCCACACAGATGTGTTGGTTGAGGAGAATGTTTCCTCCAGTGAGTCACTTGTTTGCTTGCTCCGACTGATAATGTTTGGGAGAAAAATTTGAAGACTTATTTCATTTCATTAGGCTTCCTTTTTTCCCATTCCCACGTGTCAAAGAAATATATATTGGAGCTTTTTTTAAAAAAAAAAAAGAAGTTTTTTTAGTAATGCCTCCGTAAATCTGGTAAAGAGATGACCAGTTTGAAAAATGTATATTATATTATTTGAGGAAAAAAGTTAGATATGTTCGTGTTGGAGTGAGGCACATTACACGGATATCAGCGGGAAGCTGAAGAACACTGTGACAGTAACAACAACACATCATTTATTTAAGGAGACAGACACAATCATAGTTGGTGGTACACAGGAAACAAGAGAAAGTCGAGAAGGAGATTAGAGAAGAAGCTCTTTCTAGCGTTACCCCTTTCCAATGGCATCCCCTTTTTTCTACTATGCTGTCTGTAGAAAACTTCCACAATATCCTGAAATCGTCTTTTGTGAAGCGCGTAGAGCTGACATGTGTCCGGCAAATAGAGAAGTCTCCAAATTCAAAATCTCAGGATATATCTCCCTTTCTTTGAAATGGTTTTCTTTTATGGATGTTATTGTCATTCTATTTGTATTCTGGTGAGGTATTTTTGGAGCACAAGCTGCATCATTTTTTTCATAGATTTCTTCCTAAAAATTGAGTCGATCAAGATTTAATACTGAAATTGTGAAAACAAAAAATTATTCCTTCAGTTCAATGATTAAGAGTGAGTCATTACTAGGCTATAGTATGAAACAAATAATCACCTGCACTGCATGATTACTGCCAATTGCAAAGCATATCTGCAATACGACGTTAAAATATTACATTTTGAATATATTACATAAACTCAGCTCCCATATTGAAGAATTAAAAAGTACATATTATTCGGTTTTTCTTACTCTTTCCCAGTTTCTCCATCACCAACATCAGTCTTTTTTGTATTTTTTTTAACATCACTTTGAGTGAGAAGGAAACATGGAAATGCTTCTATCTGAGAGTTCTTGGTCGCTTCCGTTTTCCAAATGAAATCAGTGAAAAGATTTTCAAGTGGCTTGCTTGGCTTACTTCCTCAAGTGTATAGGAAAAAGGTTGAAAAATCTTTGATTTGATTTCCCAGAAAGGACGAGAAATATTACTTCGTAATATTCCAAGTATAATAGATATACAAACATATAGTGAAAAAAATTAAAAGCTGTACATGTTATATTAATATGATTCCAATGTCTAGGATTTATCGATCCAAACCTCCACCATTTTTTTAAGTGTAACAAAGGGAGCTCTGCTTAGGTAACGTGTTATACTCGGCATCACCATATATCACATCATCGTTTTTTTTCTAAAAAAAGATGACGGTATACGTGTATGGGACCAGGGTTGGCTTGAATACAAAGTAGTTTTCTCCTTTCCCGTTTTACTGGAAAAAGATGGTTTTAGATTACTAATGCGGCTACTCTCTTAACTATCCTTTTTCTCTTGCTGTTCACTTCTCTCCTGTGCAACCACTCTGCTCCATGAAGATGTGAAATGTGAAGGGTGAAGTCAATCGTGGTCCATGGTATCATCATCATCACGATCACGCTTAAAAGCCTTCCCTACTTTAACTTCACAGTTGTATGTGTGTGTGTAGGACTGCATCGCTTCGCAATTTCTCATTGAAAAAAAAATCATCTAACAACGGAGGAAGTATATGGAGCTGAGTGATACGTGCCCATATTCCAATTTCTCATCGGCATCAGTCATCATCACGAAAAACTCTGCTAGTTTTCTCTTACTTTACTAAAATATCCGTAATAAGGAAAAAAATGAATGAGACTTTTGGGTTTTTTGTAAAGTATTTAGATGACTACTTAGAGATTTTTTATGCATTTGAATATACATGCATCAAACCCGGAGCTGGAATGGCTCAAGTGGTTTTTTTGTCGACTTAAAATCTAAACAGTATAGCTCTAAACTTGCGTAGAGTTCCTCAAATAATATTTTCTGATTACATTTTTTTTTGGGAAAAAACCAATAGAATCTGTTTCTCTCTGTTTTTCGCATATTCCTTGTTTCCTGTGTGCTTCACCGGTGATGTGCTTAAAATGGAGGTTTAATAGAAGCACGACCTTTTTAAAATTCAATGAACACAACGCCTAACCCGGAAATGAAATTCTGTTGTGCAGAACGCTTGAACCGGAGAGAGAGAGAGAGGACCGAGAGGAGAAAAAGATAAATGTTGGTTTCCACATTCCACGGGAAATCAGAGGAAAAAGGAGTGGCTCACAACTGAAACTGTTTCTATCAATGTATTCCTTGTCTTACACAGAAAAAAGTATCAACTATATATTCTTGGGATAAAAGACTCGTAAAAAATAAAAGGGAACGAAATTTTGACCAAAATCACAACCATTCACGGGATAACTTATCCCTTCGATTCTAAAATATATTTTTTTCTGCTTACATATTCAAATTTCCCTTTTTCTCTGGAAATAATGGAGCGATTAATTCCACACGATTTTACAGCAGCACTCTTCAATTCCTACTTGACTCCCGAGTTTCTACTAAATATTAAGTGATATTTATATGCACACTATTACACACACGCATGTTTACAACCTAAAGAGAGCCAACGATATAAATTGAGTGAGCGATAAACTCCTCATTATCATTCCCCAAAACGTGTAGGAGAAAAGCTTTGGTTGGGATGTGATGATGATGATTGTTGTCGATGGTGCTTGCACTTTCTCAGGTACGTGTTTCCTGTGCCATCAAAAAAAAGATATTTTTTACTTCTCTGCTTTCCACCAGTCTCCTACAAATATGAACAGAAAAAAAATCCTCTTCAGCTATCTACGATGACAGCTGAGCTCTGAAACTCTTATTAAGTTAGTGAATTCCCTGGATTCGAAGGTTTCCACGAACTTCCCTCTCCCATCATTTTGATTAGTAGTACAAAGCATTGGAGGAATAATATGAATAGGTAATCATAAAATGAAATCCCGTAAGAATACCAAACGAGTGTGGAGGAAAACAAGATTACTCCTCTGATTTCCATTTTCAACGAGAGGGCATAGTAGTGGTGGGATATATACATGGCTACCTACTTGGCAATAAATATTCATGCATCCATAAGTACCAAATGTTATATATCCGTATCGGTTCTAAATTTTCCTAATATATCCATCTGTACCAATTTATTTTTTGTGCTTGGTTGGTGATCTGCCGCAAAGGCACGTGCTCCTTCTGTCTTTATTTTTTTGTTCTGTGCACAAAATATGGTAATATTTAAAGGAGTACAACAAAACTCATGTAAAACCTGTGTGCAAGGGCAATCGAATCATTTTGTAAAGTCAAGTAGCATAGAAGAGCAGACCTCCAACCAAAAAAAAATGGTGAAAGGGTTGTTTTTTATTTTCATAAAATTGCTTCTATGTTCTCTCTCAATCACGTAGTTATAAGCTTCCCCTCTTTTACATGCATAACAATTTTTTATAGTTTACGACAAGGATATTATAAGGACGGGGAACATGTGTGCGGGGAATGGAAAAAAAGCATCACATTCGTTTGTTACCTTATCGAAATCAGTGGTGTGCAAAAGTTGTGTTCTGTTATGGAAGACAGGCTAAACGGGTCTCTATTTTTATAGGAATAGACAGGGAGAAATTTTTTTGTTGGATTATGAAAGGTATAAAAAAAGGATTTGATGAGACTGGTGATGTGATGGTGGTGTGGTGGCGGCGGCAGCGTTGGCACAACCATCGAAACGGGAAATGAAATGCCCTGTGCCTTAGCTATCCATCAACCCTTGCTTCGCATGATACATACACAATGAGCTTGGATGGAGCACCACCACCCGAAAGCTAAGCATTCATAGTCACACCACCGCTCGGAGTGTTATCAGTGCATTTTATCATTTCACTAATAGAAGTGAATGCGAGTGGTGGTGGATGGTTCGGTTTCGTGGTGGTGCAAGTGTACATGACCAAATTCTTTTTTGTCGCATATAATTTTTTGTATTAGGCTTCGACATAGTATTGAGTGGTAAGAAAATTTGCGGGGATGGTGAGATGAGTGAAGATCAGAAAATGGAATGGAGTAGGAGTTAATGGGATATCATATTAAGGTAGACATTTCTGACTGGCCTACATGATTATGCTCATTTTTTGGTAAAAGGCTTTCACTCCAACCGGCTCGACAAGGAGATACGCTCACTGAGAGTTGACCAATGACGCACGACGGTCTTCACCTATGATGCGAAAGATTCGAGAAGATCCAATCTGTCTTCCCTGCACTTCATATCTTTGGTAGGATCCGGAGGCTTTGATTCGTCAAGAGAAAACTAGATACATGTTAGGTTAGTATTTTATTCGGGAAAAGTGATCCAAGGTGTGAGAAGAAATTATCCTAGAGCATACTTCCGCGCCGTTATTAGTTTTACCTGTAAATGAAACGATATTATGTAAAAGTTAAAATATAAATGTGGTAAAAAAATCTGGACAGGAAGTATCATTTAAATAGTTACGAATCAGTCTGGGGCAATTGAAACCATTTGTGCGTGTCCCTTTGTACATTTCCCGTGTTTATTCGTTTTATTATGATCGCTTTAAAAGTTATTGAAAGATTTGTGCACTCAACAGGCTACCGTTTCGTGTTTCGAGTAATACATTGCACTTCAAATTCTGCAACCCTTACGGCAAGGGCGGAGAGAGAACAAGGAAAGGTTCGTTGTTCCTCACAGAAGAGGTTCTGTTTGTCTTGATCCACAGACCGAAGAATGCAACCATTTGGAAAGGATGCAAAAACTGCCCATGGGTCTATCGACACTCATCAGTCATCTCTAGATTATGATTTTCTAACAATTTTTATGCATGTATTTTTTAAATAAAAATAATTGGGCTCAATTGCTGTTTACATACCTGAAGAAGGAATTGCAACACAAAGTAGCAAATAATTTACCACGAGCTGTAGAAATGTGTCAAAATAGTTGTGTTTTATTTTTGCACTGCAAATATATACTGCATGCAGTCTTGCATGAGTGAATTAGTTAAAGGGTGCATAGAATTTAAAATATTTCCTCTCGCATTAATTAATATTTTTGTATCTACCATTCTCGCTTTGATACTTTCTGCATTTCTTGTTTGCTGTTTTGGCAAATTTGTTGTCCATATTTTATAGTTTTTGTAATTAGTGTGCAATGTTTATTCACTTGCTCACTCAACCTTCTGCAAAAACATGTACAAAGCTAAGACATAATTTGCAAAACATATTAATTTGTGCTCCTGTGCACTAAAACTGTGGGAAATGCCCGCAGTCGGACACTTAAAAAAACCTACGCAAGAATTTTGCAAACAAGTGAAAAATTCTTTGGAATATATTATTATTCAACTCAATAAATTATCACGGTACAGTTTCGCTTATTCTATGACAAGCACGTTTTTAGTTAAGAAATGTTGTAAAATGAAAAGTATACAAAATACATCTTTCCGTGCTTATCAATTATGAAGACTTCACACACAACTTATTATTCACCTAACATTCCACATAAATATTAGCTTTATCTCTGCTCTTCCGCCACCGGATTTACTTATCATTTATTGGACCAGCGGGAATATATTTGGCGGCTGTGGAAGTTTTTGAAGCCAGCTTCAAACAACAAACCCAGCCTCGAAATGAATGTCATTTGAGAAAATTTGAGACAATGTTTTATGATGAAAGTATTAAATAATGAATTGGATACAACGCAAGAGGGGAACGGAGACACACTGGCAGGCAGCTATTTTCCAGAGTATCATCTCATATAAATGATCGGGATGGTGCTGGTGATGTAATGTTTTGTGTGCAAAAAGCCTTGACAAAGAAAGATGAGACAAAAGGAGGTACAAAAGAGAAACTAGGCAATTCACGGCGCACAGAGGATATCACAAATTAACCGAAAGCCAAAATGTCAAACTAAAGACGTCAGTTATTAAATAACCGCTGCCACTATGGTGCATTCTTCCCAAACCGCCGCCGCCACCACCACCACTACAACAGCAACTCCAAAAAGAGAAGTTATCATTTTGTTTCATGTTGGTTCATGTGTAAATCGAGAACTGAGACGTATAAGGCAAGTCAGAAAAAAACGATAGTGATACCATATACCACGACCACACATCGAAGCAGAGCCTAAAAACAAGAAAATAAAGGAGTACAAAAGATTGTCTTGTGTGTTTATATGTGTATATCGTGTCGACATGGATTTTCTTCTTTTGCTCCACAAAAGAGAAACAAGGAAGAGAGCGAGATGGAAATAAATGAATGAGGAGACTCAAAGACAGCCGTAAAATCCTCTAAACGCCACTCTGACACAATCAAACAACCGAAAAGGACGAAACAATGGGCAAAGAATGAGTAATAATAACATTATCTCGGCGTGTGTTCCCTCTCTGCTCCTTCTCTCTCTCTCTCTTAGACACACACTGCACTGTCTCCATTTTCACAAAGTCACCCTCACTCTTTTCACTGTGATCATCACAACTTTTCAGAAAATCACAGAACGAGACCTGCTATGATGATGATGTACCTTGAGAAAAGAAAATCCACAAACTGATACGTACACGCCAACTTGTCTTTTGTTTTCGTGGAACTCCCAACGATCCGGGACCAAAACTTTTTCAGACTGTTTAAATGTTATCAAATTGATTTTCCAAAAACTCTCCACATCCTACATTACATGAAATTCAACCTTAATTCGTTGGATTAAGGAAAATATGAATTAATGGACACATTCTAGAAAAATAAATGCTTCACATTTGAGTTTGCTCCAAAGTAAAATATATTGAAACTTACTAGGCTGATGCATGCAAGATAATAATTGTGCTCAGTAGGGGCAAGCGATACATCAGATGAGTCCGGGGTAGTGCCACGTGTGCCGATGGCTGCTGTGATAGGTTCAAAAAGTAAATTTACGAAATTAGCGAAGCTTAGAATATTCCCGAGAAGATGGTTCAATTTTCAAACAAATTATTCATGATTAATCCTCCTCGTTTTGTGGAATATAATATAAAATTTAAATCTTCAACATACAGAAGCGTGCAAATAAAATTGGAGACGTGAACTTACTATGGCTTCATTTTTACGGTAGTTTGTTGTAGGAGGGACCTCCACAAGAAGGTCGCTTTTTGTGATATCTAAAAAATGTGTACATCATTGATGGTGGTGATCATCAAACATTTTGTGATGATGATCATCAGAGGACACATCAAAAGAGGGAAATTGCAGAAACTGCCTTGCATAACAATGCACCCTTTTCATGAGTCAGGATGTCGACAACGGAACTGAGAACAATGGCAATATTTGTGGAACGTAGTTTTCTCCAAACGAGAGAGAACAGGACACAAAAAAGTGGAGAGACGAATTGTGTCCCGTATTTCTCTCAAATGAACATTGTACATTTAATGGCTCTTGATGACGATGATAATAGTAATGGCAAGCAATCTTCCAGGTTCCAGCTGGAAATACGGAGAAACATGTTAGTCGTTTCTGGCTTGATAGAGCCACCACCACAGCACAGCTCACGACTCATTGAATGAAATCGTTTTTTATGGATCCGAACGTTCTGTGAAGATTATGATCATTTATTGTGGGAGCAGGGATTGCCAGTAATTTATCTGAGTTATGGCCGATCGTGTCTCGATAAAAGTGACTTGATGAAAAGGCCATAACACCCAGAAAACGAGCTAAAAAATAGTCTCCACACTGCCAACAAAACAGAGAAATAAGGTTGTGCGCACATTAGATTGTTGCTCTCTGCCATTTTCACGGGGAAAGGAGCACGTGTGGGGGCAAACATGGGTGCAAAACTCTTAATGTGTGTGATCATATATGACGTAGTGTCACAAGTATGTAGCATTAAATTTGTTGCTTGATGTCAAAATAGTCGTAAAGAATGAGTGCACAAAAATAATGGAACTTGATCTAGAATTTTATATGGTTTATATGTATGTAATGTTTCACAAGAGCGAACATTGTTTCATATAAAAATTTGAGATTAAAAGCATATTTTTTCAGAACAAAAAATACAACTCGTGAATTGCATACAAAATATGGGAGCACGCGCTCCATTAAATTATTTTTTAGAGGAATGTGTTTCCAGATATTTTTTTTAAAAAAAAAGCTTCTAAATTGTTTCATGATGACTCAACCTATTAAACTTTTTTTAGATCTTTGAAAACATCTCTCGAGTCATCTGTGCAGTGTTGGCTCCTGAGACAACAGAAGTCTTTTTTTCTGTTTTAATATCTTCCGTAAATA
>JAHZNF010000490.1:0-14508 GCA_027744215.1 Troglopedetes dispersus | reverse complement strand
TTTAAATCTGATGTTGGGATTGCAACGTTGAAAGCAACTAAACAGGCAATAAACTCTGACTATCGGAAAGCATGTGAATTTATACTGGAGCGTGTTATGTTTTTTGTTGGGACAAACTATACAATGCAAAACGACGATTGCTGTTGTGGCGGTTTGTGGGCGTAGCGATCATTCGCAGGGATGGCAAATTCATCGGAAAAGCTGAGGCAGATATGCGTGCATTTTTTAAAAAAGTCGCCACGCGAGTAACCAGTTTGCATTTAAGCAATAGCGTTTTAAAAAAAGCATGCAAAAAGTAGAGGGAATAACCTCTGTCTCACCATCATGACTGTAATTCTTATATTTATGGAGTTTTGAGTGTGCAATGGGAAGACAATTTGTGTGGAGACGGGAAGTCCACTTTATGTTATTTATTTAGAAGTGGCAGAAATTGTTTTTAAGTCTTTTACTTGATCAAAACGTGCAACTCGGTACACTTAGGAAATCATTGTTATGAGACTTCTTCACTCTTGTTTATATCACACGTCTACTTAATGACAAAAAGTGGATGTGAAGATCTTTTATTAAGAGAAAACCCAGCGTCCTGGTAATAAGCCGAGGGGTTGGACATTTGGACGTCTTCTTAAACATATTAAACCTTATTAAAGCCACTAATATCATTAGCATTATTAAGAAGACAGGTATTGTTAAAATAGTAGCAAAAAGTAGGAGGCAGGAGGTCACACGAGGCATTGTAAATTATCATTGGGAGACAACTCGTGAGCTCACGTAAACGGGTTTTTCTGTACAGGCTCGGCTGTATGTGTGATACTGTGTGCCACGATGATGATGATGATGATGCTAGCTCTTCATAGCTCATAATGCCATTGATGTTTGATGTTGTGAAAAACAAAAGTGAAGTAATGTAATAAAATAAAATAATAATAATATCCAGTTAGATAATCCACCAGAAAGACGAAGGTATAATGGAAGAAAGAGGTACTTTTCTTGGTAGAACTCCTTACCTTGTAAGTGCATAAACTTTCAGATTTTATTTCACAGGTGCGGACCTCATCAACTGTCCTTAAATTGCAAAAAATTACCGATAACGTGACGCACCAAGCATCGGCAACATGTCAAACGCTGTCATTCAGGTGTAATATGTGTAACCATTGACGTTGGGATTTTTTTTGCCAAAATATCAAAGGTCCTGGGCGGAATACAAAAACCACACAGGTCCACCGTCATCCTTTTTCAAAGAAGTGCTGCGTTGATGAACTCTTTTATTGCTTATATGTAAAAAAAAAAGAATTAAGATAAAGGCATTGCATGGACGTTGTGACTCACGGGGAAATTACCATCATGCAACATTGTTGATCGAAAATGTATGTATCTTCATTATTCTCTCGTGGACAAGATACTTGCATCACACAATCATAAGTTTATTAGTTTATAACGATCTTTTTCCCAACTTCTCAACAACGCAGTAGTGGCAAAAAAAATATTTAGGTAGTACCGTGTACATTTTTAGCGCAAAGTAAGCACAGATTATTAAAGATGTGGATAAGAACAATCTTAATATTATATGTGTTTGCTAAGTGGTGATTGAACTGGTTAGTAATTCGTCTTTAATTGAGATAATAATATGATACTGGTCCAACGTAAGTTGTAAGCTTCGTGAGCCTAATAAAGTAGTTTTAGGGAAATTGCGGTCGGAAAAGTTTTTTTTAAACATTTGCTCACTCACTTTTGTAAACAGCAGTAATTTTTTTTCACATTTACGTTTCTCCTGGCTGGAAAAAAAGGATGCGGAGAGTCACGATCTAATGAAGTCGCCCTAGAATAATTTCAGATTCCCACGAAACCAGATGTGTAGAAAAAAACATGCTGAAGGCTTGTTTCCAGCCTACTTTCCACTCTTGTTTTAGGGGACTTGTTTGCGCATGTGTTAATAAAATGCTGATGCACGCAACTGATAAACCGCGTGCATGCTTTTTATAACAAACCAAGCTAAGCTGTGATACAAGAAGATGTAAAATTGCGAAAAAAAAAACTAGAAATGCAAGACAAAAACAGACACTGCTTTATCCTACATGTCAGACTACGTTCGAGTTGTTGGGGCGAAACAATGCTGTAATCAACAATTACTGGATGGTCACAGGTTACACAGCACACTCTTTTATTACGGCCTGCCTCCATTAGCCTTTGTACCTTTTGTTTGTGATAAAAAAAATTTTAAGAAGCTTGATAGGATGGACATGGTAAATGGTATAAGTACTACGGAGATTCAACACAATACTTCGTAAATCTCCACCCAAAATTTAAAAGATATTTGTTCTGACATTTAGAAAAAATATCTGAATACTTATTTGCTGTGAAATACTGAGAATTAAGGAGTTTGAAAAGAAGTGAACATCTTGACAAAAACACTGAAATTACTTATGATAATGGATGCTCCTATATCGTAAACAATAAATTTCGTATTTTAAGAGAATACAATAAAAAAGAATGGATAAAAAAAATACAAGGTTGGGAAATAGGTACTTCTCAAAACTTTTTCGTTTTTTTTTTTGGTAAAGCTGAAGATTACATTTTTTTTCTGCGTGTAAATAATAATATCAGTAAATCCTCACTCGCACATTTATCATTTCTGAAAGGGCATGCAATAAACGCGATTATGCTAACGTTTTAAGATATTTTTTATTGTATGCAAAAAAGACGAAGGATCATTGAACTATAAATGTTTCATAATATGTCCTGGAGGACATCCACAATTCGCTTTGCAGGACGCAATTGTGGGAGCGTCGGTGAAGTTGAGATGGGAATAAAAAAAACTAGTAACACGAGGACAATGATCAGCCAAGCGAAAAATGTTTGAAGTGCATCCGTTCCGGATTTTGCTGGATGCTGTGGGACTCAGGTTAATTTGCGTTGTTTCTTCGATTGCGCCTTCCACCTCTTGTGGTGAACCAAGCGGGAATTTCCTCTGTAAAGAGTCAAGAATACAAATTTTAATTACTTGAAGTTGTTTTTAAATTAAGGATGTTTACAAATTATCGGAGTATTATAAGAGTGATTAATGCTCTAATCACCGAGACAGGTACCACAGTTGTTTAAATGCACGATTTCGAACATTATGCAATACTTATACCTTTTGGGGGGAGTTCTGGTGATTGTGGAACATCAGCATGTTCCTTGTCTTCATCCGGGTCTTCTAGATAATTATGCATGATGTCTTCTAGTGATGCTGGTGAGAAAGTTACTTGGACACCCATATCTTCTGTTGAGGGAGACTCGCGTAGAATTAAAGCTTTAATTAGCCACACCAGTTGACTCTTTGCGCAGAAACGAAACCGTTCTTTCAAAGAAAATGTTAATACTGATTACTGAGTAAACCAGGGAATCGACAACAATGGAGAAAAAAATATTGTTGATAATAATGGAAGAATTTATTCAAGATAATAATTTACCAACTGGACTGAATTCCGTTGTAAGAAACCAGAAAATTAACTTTGCAAGTTCCAAGGTCTTTAGAAGTACTCGCAAAGTTTTTAATGCAGACTGAATTGGGACTGAGGCAAGTGAGCCAATAAAATCCATTGTAATTGTTTTGATAATCGCTTAAAGTGTCCCGATAACAATATTTTTTATTACCTACTTATGATGTTGTAAATACCACAAGAGCCGTAGATTTATCTTAGCCGAACTTTATGCTTCAGACGTATCATAACGCGCCTTCTAGCAAAAAGCATCTTTTTATGTGAAATATCCATGTGTCCTATTTAGAAAGTCCAACCAAACACTATAATGTCTTGCTTTTTTTTCACAGAAAATCCCGTAATCATTAACATATTATGTGAATAAACAGAGTGTTTTGCGAAACATTGAAATCCAGTGAATATATGTCGTTATTAGAATTTTAGTGCAGCAGATAAGCAAATAATGTCCACAAAAAAAGAACTACATTTCTACGATGTAAATTAATTTCTGGAAATGTAAAGTGCTGTACATCTTTAAATATGATTTTTTTAGTATCTCGCTTCACTGCGAGCACACCTTTATGCATTCTGCTTTGCGTTTACATGATATCTGAAAAGTATAATGCCAATTATAAATGACGGACATGACATCCAATTCTTGCTTGAGAAGCTGAAGATTTTTGTTGAGCATACATAGTTGATGTGCAGCGTGTGAAAATGTTTATGTGATAATGCACTTTCGCTTTTCATTGAATGGATTACCTTTCTTATCAATTGGTATCATGCAAGGATCGAACTTTTGATTTTCTTCGACCCAGTTTTTCAGCCTTGCCTTATATTATAAAAAACCAAACGTGTTGATTTGGCACGTGTCAGTTACTTGAAAATTCACAAGAACCTGTCTAAGATAAAAATAATTGTATGTTATTTATTGAGAATCTCTTACTGAGTAATTGACTCCGAAGTTTTAACTCGCTCAATCTTTGCCTGCATTTTTAATCCTTCGATGATTGCCTTGAGAAATTTTCAGGTCGCCTCATTTACGTACCTAATAGTAATATGTGTGGAACTCATTTGTTCTCTCTCTCATTTCTTTAGTGGTTAATTTCTCCATGTATTGATAAGTTGTTCATGAAGCCATAATACTTCGTCAAATTCTGGAAAATTCGATTGCAGGCTACATTTTTATCATGGCCGATATGAGGGAATCGTATTTTCTAAAAAATGAAACATTATTTACGCCTTAGCCAACCAACCAAATATATCCGTTTCTACGTTAAAGCTCAAAGTATTTTTTGCGTCTGGTATGGATATATTCACGGACAGGGCGAGTCGTGTCGCGTCGTGTGCCACATGCATGATAACAATATAAGTTGTAGACGAAGTTATAGATTGATCTTGATGGAATTATTTTTGCCGTAAATTTTTTAAAAACAAAATCGTGACTATTAAATGAGGTGTGCAATTGATGTGCTTTGCATAGTAAAGTGCGAGACATATTTTTACCGAGTGTTGTTATTATGATATTGTATGCATGCTAATTCTTATACCTAATGGAGGCTGAATTTTATTTTTATCTCGGATTTTAGATAAAGGACTAGTCATGAATATTATAATTTGTTGTTGTATGACGAGTTTATAGCTCTCAACGAAGTATGAACGTAAAGTGATGTTAAACTCAGTGTGAAGCCGGACTACTTTACGATGTTGCACTTCCTNATTATGATATTGTATGCATGCTAATTCTTATACCTAATGGAGGCTGAATTTTATTTTTATCTCGGATTTTAGATAAAGGACTAGTCATGAATATTATAATTTGTTGTTGTATGACGAGTTTATAGCTCTCAACGAAGTATGAACGTAAAGTGATGTTAAACTCAGTGTGAAGCCGGACTACTTTACGATGTTGCACTTCCTGACTCACGTCTAGCAACATTTTTCTCAGCCACGCTCTCAACTCACATTTCACCTCTTGTCTGCTAAATCCTCTATCTAATTCTTTCGCAACACTCCACGGTTGTGGCAATGTCGCAAAGGGAGTGCTGGTTCTGCTTCTCTGGCGAATCCTCAGATAGCAGTAGTTGTTCTTCAGCAATTCTTGGTACAAGTCAGTCAACAAGTAAAACCATTTAAATATTTAATTTTAACATTAATATGATTTACTTTGTGACCTTTGCAATGCAACCAAAGCAAGTAAGAATATGTGTTGTGAACAGACTTTAGGCAAAAAATATACCGGAATTCTCTACACAAAAACCGTTCAAATACAAGGCGTCGCTGTATTCCCAATATTATCATTGGTTGATTTTTTTTGTCAGTTTTTTTTGCGAAAAATTGCAACCTACAAAACAATCGGCCTTTAGTAGTTGGATTAAGGGGACGCGTAGCTTGTAAAAACGGTTTTTGTGTAGAGAATTCCGTTATTATTTCCTGCCTAAAGTTCTGGCATGGTTATTGGGAAACATTTATTATAAAGTTGTGGACTCATTGTCAGCGTCGTAATTCAATACGGAAAAAGTCATAATATGATATTCACTCGATATTATTATCCTCCCGTCATCATCCTGGTCGGGAACATACATATCAGTTCACGTGGAGTTCCCTGGAGGCAGCTACCCCTGTGGCTGGACTCTGCTTCTGTGGATTATCGTCATCGTGAGTTTACCCGACCCGGAAAACTCTCGTCTGATTTGTTCTTAGGTGGTCACTTTATTTCTAAACACGAAAGATGGTTTCACTCGCACCCAAAGTATTTATTTGTAGTTTTGAGTTCTCTTATGAAATCTCTCCGTATGCAACTTTATAACAAATGAAGGGAAAAAAAAACTAGTATATTACCAAAGTGGTTGGGCTCCCCTCTTCCTCCAAAAAAAAAATAAAAGTTGAACTGAAATTCTAATCAAAATTCAAACCCAACAAGTTTCAAATCTCTTGGATTGCCAAAGGTTCAATTTTCTTTCGTGACTTTTTTATTTTATATACTGAGCTGCTGTGAGGGGGAAAAGTTTGACTTGTTGAGATTACTGCGGAATCCAGAGAGTCTTGTCAAGGGACAAGAAAATAAAACCATGATCTTACATATACGCGATAGGCAATAAAATAGCCACAGCTTCGAATAATATTCATCAACCACCGACTCCCGTGTACTTTTTTGTCTATATATCACATTCTTCCAGAATCCATCAGCAAAGTTGCATGTGTCTTGCACTTCCGAAGCATAGGGTTAAATTAAATGAACACCAAGTTCTGATACGATGTAATTCCCATACAAAACTGGTATTCCCCTTGTCACACCAACCTTTCCTAATATGAGAAGCTGAAAAACTTAAATAAATGGAGTTGTTTTGGTGAAAAAGGATGTGAGTAAGAGAGAGAGAGAGGGAAAAGCAACAGGGTTAGAGGTTCGAACGGATTAGATTATCCGACAAAAAAAATTGTGTGCAGATTCGTTATGCACGCATCTTTATTTGATGTGAAAATCAAGCCGTAACGAGAACGAAGGAAAGACGAGAAGGCAGAAAATAAAAAATAACAGGATGTTATGACTCCATCCTATTGCAACACACAAACTATCCAATAATAAGTTGCATTACTGTATTTACTACGATTCCTTCATTTTCATAATGTATACGATGAAAACCTGGTGCGCAATATTGGAAGTTGTCTAGTCCCTATACTTATGTATATAAATGATTTTTGTTGTGGAATGTGCAAAATCATCCAGTGATGGAGGAGGAGGAGAGCGATGGAATGAAAAGAAAGAAAGAAAAGTAAAAGGGATGGAGAAAGAGCAGCGTAAGTTAATTAGATTGTGGGTTTGGTCTCTTGGATTCCCTGAAGAAGTTTCAGTTTCACTTTCAAATCTCATGTTTCTCATTATTATTATTATTATTAGTTGCTGAAACATACGCGCTCCCTATATTTTTTTGTTATATACACACCAATCACATATGAGTAGAGCACATTTCCTACCTTCTCTCATTTTTTTTACACTTTTTCCACTGTTTTCATCTCTATTTATTTCCGCTGTCTGTGACTGTGCTGATGGTTTCGTCGAGCTGACTTAAAATGGACATTACACGGACATTTTTTTCACATCGCCACTCGCATCCAAAATAAACTACCTACATACATATTTATTGACTCTTTTGTGTCATCTACACTCGTCCAAGTGAGGAGATGTGTTAATATGGCTGTCCTGCTTTCCTCATCAGCACCATATGCGCCATCATCACATCACGGGAAACGCCAACGTGAAAAAGACGTGAACATCACTTGTTTGTCTTCAGCGCTCTCTATGCGTGTTCTGTGTATTCTGTGTTTACCGTTGCTGCGATTTTCCTCGCATTTCCCTGCCTTACTCCTCCATTACTCCAGGCTTGTTTTCTCTGTCATCATAGGCATCATCAACAGAAACGGGCAGTAACACCTCTGCCGTCCATGATACCCTGAAAAAATAAAGAAATCATAAAATGTAGGCTTCATACCTTTTACATTTCGGGTCACATGAATTCTTCTGGCAGTGAAGTCATCTCTTTCTTTCTGCCTTTGTACGATTTGCCGACCTGAAATATACGCGGACTCTGAGACCAACGAATTGTTTAGCGCGTAAAGTATTATTTTCCACGAGTCCATGCAGTATCACTTTCATGCTGATTTTTTTTGCGATTAAAAGTTATTTTGGGGGAGCAAGTGAAGCCAAAAATAGCACGGGTCAAAGGCCATACTACAACTAATACAGAACTGTGGATTCTCGTAATACGTGAGACAAGATATAATGGGAATACTGGTCTTGGATGAATCTGTATTGCAGATGCCTGGACTCTGAGACCAACGAATTGTTTAGCGCATAAAGAATTATTTTCCACGAGTCCATGCAGTATCACTTTCATGCTGATTTTTTTGCGATTAAAAGTTATTTTGGGGGAGCAAGTGAAGCCAAAAATAGCACGGGTCAAAGGCCATACTACAACTATGCAGAACTGTGGATTCTCGTAATACGTGAGACAAGATATAATGGGAATACTGGTCTTGGATGAATCTGTATTGCAGATGCCTACTTACTTGTTAGATAGAAAAGCAAAAATATGGAAGAGGAACCTGGGAATTTCACTTCATTTCATCTGCCTACGGATATTTGGGATCAACCTCACTTCGCCGGTTTTAACATACCTATGCCTGCATGCGTATACACCATTGGAAACTCAACTCCACTCCAGTCTGCCTGGTCATTTTCTTTATCAAGGGAGCCATGCACATTTAATGTGAATCTAATAAAGTCACCATCATGCAAATTAGGTGGCTTCCTTCGGCTCCGCTGTATTTTTAATATACATTTCAGAAGGCGGCATATCGCTCTCAATAAGCGTACGCAAATGAGGAGACCTTGCGCAACAAAATAAAACGGTCAGGTTATTGCATCGCGCTGCGGCTTTCAACACTGCTTCAGGTCAGCATATTTAGTGACCCAGATGTCAAATTAAAGCTAATGAACAGCTTTTGTTATAATGAACCTTAAGAGAAGGTTTATGAAAATTTTACTTGGCAGGCGAGATAGTGGTTTTGAAGGATTTGTCTTAAAAAAAGATAAAAGATCTGTGGTTGCCCCAGCGCTATGCCAGGCTGTCAGCATACCTAATCATGATACCGACACTACACTAGTTCAGGTAGTTCCCAAAATGCTTACATATGCTAATACAGAATACTGATTCTAAAATTTTATCATTACCTTCAGCGTATTCAATGTGGCTAATGTTTAAAATTGACCAGTCTATGCGCCCACCCGGGTGGTAAGGTATCTAGCCTTAAATTATGGGAAAATCCCGAAAAAACTCACTTTATATGTAGTCTAGTTTTCTAATTAGTAGATTAAATTGTAGGTATTTTATGGGAAAATTCACACAATTAGTCCTACTTTAATTAATCTAATTGCACCAATGCTGTAACACACAAATTAGTGTATCCACAAGAAGTGTATCGAGCCAGCGTAAAGATGTAAAAAAATCTATGTATCTCATCAGATTTACCAGGAAAAGGGAATAATTGAATGTAGTCTTGTCTGGAAAAGCATGTGCCACCTTTCTTCTCAAAACTGGTTTTTCTAATCACATTGTGTCTCATTACACACTATGACTTGACTAATCAAATTTAAATCACTTCATCCGTCCCGATTCTAACATTACCTAAGATTTTAAAAAAGTCAGTTTGACACCTAGCTCAACTGTAACTCTGTGTTGATGGCTCAAGACAGGTATGTAATGTGTTTCACTTCAGAAATTTATGAAGGAAATAATGAAGTGTATTCCGTCTTTTTCCCCTTCTTGCTTTACAAGGCAGATTTAAAAGTTGGCTTTTTCTTGTGTGTTCATGTCGGCCCCAACAAGCCAACACAAAGACGAAACGTTCGTACGTGAATACTTAATATCTATCCTTATATGACTCTGTTTAGCATATGAATGCAAACATGAGCACAATATGAACATGAAAATTACATTATTACAAATCTCCTTGATGCATTCACCAGGTGATAGATAATGTCAAGTCTCTTTCATAATGTCACAGAAATATCATATGAAACAGAAAATGGCTCTGGTGTTGTACTATGTTGAAATAAAAACCAGGAAAAAGAATACGAATCAATAAAATACACTAGTAATGCTTCGCTCAATAGCAAATGTAATATTTCCAGGGAGGAAATGTTAACCTATAGAATTTTGTTCTGGAGGTTCGGTTGACGTTCCAAGTCTGCCATGTGGAGCCAAAGGTGTTGCTTGCTGTTGCTAGTTTGAAAGTAATGAAATACCATTGATTGACTCAAATGTACAGCTTTGGGTGCATGTATGCGGGTTCTTACTCAATTCTGGTGGATTTTGATCTTCATCAATATAGTTGTTAAAAAATAAAAATCCATGAAAGCTCACGACGACATGTATTTACCATTGTGCGACATTGTGCATGCAACCTTATTAATATAATATTCCATACATACGAAATCAGAATTAAAATAAAATGTAGGTGTAAAAAAAACGTGGAGAGCATGGGAAACAGAAGCGGAGGATGTAATAACTTTCATTTATTATATATCAACTGGTTTCTCGATTATCACGATATCTACTGCACCGTGTGGGAAGTGTAGATGTAGCATTCTGCGCACGTTGTTGTTGCGTAATGCACATTTCAAATTCGTTTAATGCAAGTGGTATTGCTGCGTGTATGTATCAGCACTTGGGGCAGGATGACACCATCCAGAGAAGGATTCCAGGACAATTGGGATAACGGACAATTCGGACAAAATATAGCATCTATTTTATCCATGTTTTCACCTCATCATACAGTTCAAAACTCAAAATGACATGAAATATTTTTTTCCGAATTGTCCGTTGTCCGAATTGTCCCGATCTGCGCAGGGAAGGATCATGAAATCATGTTTTGCAATTGAATATTATCATTTCTTGAATTGTGAAGCTAGTCACTTCGGCATCTTACTTTTTAATGATTTAGAAAAGTTTATTCTCTTCATGTTTCGGAGGAATACTTAAGCAACAGACCGAGTCGACTCAAAAGGTTGGATAAAGCTTCAAATGTTGCATTTTCACTTGACACGTGTACAGTTCATTTGCGGTTTCAAGTTTCAAACTCTTCTCTATCCTACTGCAAGTTTCTGGTTGACGTACAAACTACAACAGCCGCATTTTTCTTGGTGTGATTTTTTTCTAAAAGTATTTACTATAAATTTTCCTGGGTTTATTAGTGCACACAGTTTGTGCCTCCCTCCCTGCGCAAATAACAATGATACGTACATCTTTATGCACTTTAAAGGAGTGGAGTAAGTAAAACTCACGTTCGCCCAAGTTTTAAGCCTTTTTCATTCACGAGAGACACAAAAGTATTATGTTGTTAGTTCGCTGGTCTATGCTCTTTACTCATCTTAAGGTGTTGTGTTATGGTACTGTGGTGGAAGCAGAGGTGACGACGACGACAGAGTAGAAGAGTCATAAATGCATGGGTAAACATATATACTGTCCCTCCTGTATATGTTTATACGCACCAAGTGTTCCATGCCTGCTTGCCACCCATCCACACAAAGAGATTTTTTCTTCTCGGTCTTCATGGTCTTTTCTCTTTTTTTTCGTTGTCCTTTCTTTTTTCCCTCATTCTACTTTCTCTGATTTTTTCTCTTTATTCAAGTAAAGATTTTTATTGCTTAGCAAACCTTAAAAACCATCCATACCACAATAGAAAATTCTCTGGGGATGGGTAAAATCCTTTGAGTGGAGGGATTTTTGGAGAACAAGCGCCTTGCCTCAATAGGCCTACTTCCACTTGGGTAAACATATATACTGTCCCTCCTGTATATGTTTATACGCACCAAGTGTTCCATGCCTGCTTGCCACCCATCCACACAAAGAGATTCAAGTAAAGATTTTTATTGCTTAGCAAACCTTAAAAACCATCCATACCACAATGGAAAATTCTCTGGGGATGGGTAAAATCCTTTGAGTGGAGGGATTTTTGGAGAACAAGCGCCTTGCCTCAATAGGCCTACTTCCACGATCACTCTGCCCTTACGACCATCAACAAAATAAAACTGTATGCTTATTGCATATACGTAATTTCTTCCTGCTTTTTTATTGAGCATCGGACTTCTCATGGTCGGACTTTAAGTGTGTCCGTCCATTAACAGTTGATCCTCCTCAAGATTTCAAAATCTGTTGTCACAAAAATAGTTTCGTCCGTACCTAATACGAAGTTATGTGTGTGACTGTTTTTGGAAACAATTTCCAACGTTAGCCAATTTGAATTAACTGTTTTAAGAGTTGCAAAGCAATACCTCGCATGATTGGATATTTGCTACAGCGCAAGCGTATAGTTAGTACAACTGTTGATGAATATTATGATAAAAAAAAGTGCAAGCCAGCATAAGTACAACATCTCTAATTTAGTGTTGGGTGAGGTATCTGTATGTCCGATGATATCTGCATCCAGTGTTGAAAGGTTTATTCCTGTCTTGAATTCTACTGGATATAAACCTTAACAAAAAAGAAGACTTTTCTTGTAGTCTCCTGTGCAATAATTTTTTTTGGAGGGAAAGAAGTCTAAAAAAAACAATCAGTTTTTTTGGATCTTCATCCTGTCTTTTCTAGTCTCTTCGTCAAAATGTTTGTTTGCTCATATTTCAAAACACTCAAGCATGTACAGAGTCCGTCTTGTGTTCACAAGAAAAATCTTAAGGGCTCTTTTTTCCCAAAAAGAAGGGAAAATACAAAAGAAACAATCCGTGCTGTTCCACGATCCTCCTGCCTTCATTCAGAACTAGCCAATGTGGCGACATACGAAACACTTTTTATGGCAATGTTATAAAAAATATTTTGAACAAGGGGAACTGAAACAGGAAGTGGAATTTACAAGTGGAAACTGTAGCTCTTGTCGTTTTCAATTAATTAAAATAATTGTCCAGGCACTCCCCAGCAAATACGGCAAATTATATTGAACTGAAAAGCACCACCTTGCAATACAACGAACATAATGTGTGTCATTCATCCCTCACTTGCCAGAAAATTTGGTGCTGCAGACCCCTCACTCAACATTAGTGTTTATGAAGACATATTTATTAGCTTCCGTGGTGGGAGTCGGGTAGTAGTGATACGATGCGACATCGAAGTTCTTTGATGACCATCTGGGAAGACGACACGACATCGGGAGCATATTATCCGCCCACTTTAGTGCGCTATGGTTAGGTAGCGGCAAGTACACATCGCCACCATTATTTTCAACAGTAAAAAGCCACCATTTTTTGGCTTTTGATGTCGTTCAGATACTCCACTCCACTGGTTTCCCCGCAATAATCATAAATAATGGAATATAATGACAATGATCTTCTTGTTGTATTAATGCAATAAATCAAGGGAATTCCTTGAAATTAAGCCTACTCATGTTTCCTGATCGTTACGACATTGTTTACTCGCGGGAAGTTGCTGTGCACTGTAATTTTTTTTGAGTTCCAAACAGAAAATTTCCCTGTAATTACCTCCTTCAAAAAATTGGAATCCAAGAGTCAGTGAAAGAATTCATTAGGTCTATTCATCTCAACTTTGGAGGCGTGCATTTCATGAAAAGGGAAAGAGGCAGGGTTGTTATTATTAATTTTCTGACCAACTCGTAATTATTATCTTCGTGGAACTATCTATAAAAAAAATTAGTGCATCAGCAGAGACGAGATAATGCTGCTGTTATTATGGCACGAGGCAGCTGGAAAACCGTTATTCCGTCTTTATATTTTTGTCAGAACAAGCAACAGGCCAGCAAGAGAGGAAAGAGTTGATTGTGAAAATATCCCTTAAATCACACAGTTGATTCGACCCCACTTTCACTTCCTTTCTGCAGTCCCCGAAAGAAGCAAGCAACCCTGGCGAGTAAAAGCATGTTGGAAAATAGGAGACAGCCACGAAGGAACTGAACCGGGAAGTTGGTTGATGTTAGCGTATAATGTTCTTCCTCATTTCATGTCGTATGTGACTGTGTGTACCTTTTTGTGATGCAATGACTCCATCTTCTTTACACCTCTCTCTCACACACATACACATCCCCGTATACTTCTCCACGTTGGCAAGAATACTTCATCCTTTTTATATTGATATGGATAAAGGAAGAGCATTAACATTACTCGTTACTCAACTCTTAGAAACAGAGCATCATCGTCTTCTCCGGAGTTACAAAAAATGGAGAAAAGCCATATGCCAGAAGACAAAAAAAAATCCGACCTCATAGCAGAAGAAAAAAATAAAGCCGAAATAACTTCTTATACCACTCTCGTTTATCTTTCAAGCCTTTATAGCAGCCTCGAAAAAAAAGAAATCTCAGGCACACAAGAGCCTTATATTATTATAGCTTCTTATTCTTTAGAAAATTTCCTCTTCGCAAGCTGCTCGGCTGCCTCAAGTAAAAAATAGGAAAGAAGGCAGGGCATCAAAAAACGAATGATTAAAGCTGTACGATATACATAATACCATGAAGTACAATACATGACGATGACGACAAGGAGGATGGT
>JAHZNF010000489.1:0-22023 GCA_027744215.1 Troglopedetes dispersus | reverse complement strand
TTGGAAAGTTTGAGTTGAGAAGAATGAAAAGCATGAATGGAGCCAGACCTGTTCATATGCCAAATTACTCATAATATGTAGAAAATCATGAAACATTCTAGTTATGGAAACACAGCATTGTCTCCCAGCTTTCAATTTTCCGGAAGTTTGATGCAGCCACCCCGGAGGTGCAGGTAGGGTTAGACCTTTTATTCAGGAGAAATTAAGAGAGCAGTGTGTTCACTTCATTTAGCCAAGGTCGGGTTCATTATTAGTTGTAATGACTCATTCCTACGTCAAACTACTTCATTTTTTAAGTGTGTTGAGTGAATTCATAGTGCATTCGTGTACTTCAAAGCTGGGGGAAGTTACAAATTACTCATGGTGAGTGTTTGCGTTTGTGAGAATATTATTTTGTACTCCTCAAGGACATTATAATAATGTACTATTTTATTCAAAAGGTAAATGTTCCCTAACAGGTCTTTCGGTCAAATGCTGACGATGACAACTGACGACCTTTTATAATATCGATGCTAGTAACATATTCCAAGAGTTGGCTTAAAGTGAAAGCCATTACGGCAGCACCGTCAAGTCTGCAGCTCGTAATTAGGAGTTGCTCGCTTCATTTCTTGACCATGGTCAATTGGCAAGCCCAAGTGCACAAGAGAAGCTTGATTTTCTTTGTGTAATACGACGTTAATTAATGTGCTTAATAATACCTAAATATTCTTTGAAAAGCACTGGTTTACTATTCAAGATTATGCTTTGTAGTTGTCATATACAAAAGCGCTATTATTTCAGCAAAAGTAGCATTACTTCAACTATTTTAGTAGTACGTTACGTTTCATAAAACACGGCTTGAAAGGGAAATCTGTTTGTGCTTAATACCTTCAATTTAGGAAAAAGAGTACTCTCAGAAACGAACATTTTGCTGGTTTATTTCACTATTTCAACTCATATCAAGAATACAGGGTGAAGGAGTGTGCGAAGACATTATCTTCAATGGGAATAAAAGCTTTGGTATTTTCAGGGTGCATGAACACATTATGTAATTTTCGTGGATATGGTTTGAATATTACAGAAAGAGGATGAATTGTATGCTAATTTTATAAATAAGTTAATTTACATGGACTAATTCATAGTCTTCGGAATGAACTACTATACCGTATGGTTTGCACTTTGAGATGAACAACAGGCTATTTCATTATAATTACATTAAATGACTACGCTATTTATTTTAAAATTTAGGATAAATTAATGACTCTCTTGAAATGGCGTGATGCAGATAATCTTTTTATGTAAAAGTTGTAAAATCCTCTTACAGTCACTCATGAGAGATATCTGGCAAAAACAGTGCCTTCGAATTAAATTAACATGTCTGCCGGCTTGCATGACGGAGGCTTTCCTTTATTCGGACGTTAGCCCACGCGTGCTACTTTTACTGAATAGCCTAATAACGACCAATGACCTAATAATAGGGACTGATGAAAGGACGTTCCTAGTTCTCACAAAGCGTTTTAAAGGTTTTTACTCTTGCGTGCAAGTTAGTTTTCATTCCATTCACCATTTTTATAGAAAGACCAGTGTCATATAGATAACAAATAGGCTTTATACGGTTGAAATGAGTCAGCCTACAAATAGCAAAGGCTGGGTTTATGAGGCTTAAATAATCAGGAAAATATTGACACATAAACAATTGGCATTCACAAATAAATAAATGGTGACAATTGCCATAAGGGATGAATTAATTAATGGATCCCATTGTCAACAGGATAAAAGACTACTGGAACTCCATAAGTAGGTCTTGTTGTGCATCTTCACTTAATAATAAAAAGCGAGACATATCGGTTTCATTGAAGCATCCACCAAGAGGACCCTGCACCCGACTGATGCAGCTTTGTGTCAAAAGTCGATTATGAATGTTTGCGATCTTATCTTCTTACATTGTCTGAAGAGGGTAGACATATCATATCTTACCTACGGCACTCCAAGCCGTATTACCAGGGGCAAACAGACTATGACTATTTGAAACTCGGTTTATATTTGTGACACAGGGAGTCGACCACGTGTTGAGCTGGATCTCATGTAAACCTGCAACAAACCTGTACATACTCCGCCACCAAGCCGAACTGCGTGCATTTTTGAAGCTGTGATGTGATTCAACTCGCGGAAAAAGGAGGAAAGGGATCGTCAGCACGCTGCTGCTCTTCCACCACCACAATCAGTTATGCCACCACAACATCCATACATACATGTAGTAACATCTCTTCTCTTCAGACTCTTCTCTCCACTTTCTCTTTTTGTTGGGAGTATAGCTCTGCATAAGCACGACACATGCACATGATGAACAAGGGCAGAAAACAAGAAAAGAAGGATGAGGAAAGTTGCACTAACGTTCCAGCCACTGTTCAAATACAACGTGATATTTAACAAGGATCGCTGTCTCTTTCTCTCTCTTGACACACACTCATTTTTACAATAACTCTACTCGAGTAACAAGCACCATCACCATCATCTGCATCATCCATTTAACTGGTACCCTCTGCTTGACTTCACAGTTAGCAATTTCTTCTTTTTTTACTTTCTTCTGTCAAGCACCCATTTTAGTATGTCGTCGACTTATTACCAGCTTCCAAACAGTGAAATGGTCTGTCAGTTCTGTGTGGCACCGTTGGAGAACAAAAAAGTTTCATCATAGTGCACGACTGGAAAAAGGACCTCAGTAAAGAAGAAACTAAGGGAAAGTGAAGTGTAATGGAATTGAATATCTGCACAAGAGCAAAATAAATACATGTGCATCGTACAATTTGTCAGAGTAGGAAAAAAGCCTATTACTGGATGAGTGACTGAGTGAGTAGCATTATCATGACAAAAGATTCTCTTGCCCCTAAATTTGTTCCCATTTCGTCCTAGTTAGTAGCGAGGTAGTTAAAAGTGAGGAACGCTTCTCAGTGCTATCTATATAGTAGAAGAACATAGTATGAAACGTTAATAAATACATTGTGAGAATATAGCAGTGCTCCATCGTCACTTTCATTGTGACTGTTTGCACATTCACTGAAGAGAAAAAAGAAGTTTTTAAACTAACCTACCTGCTATTTTCAACTCTTCTGTTTCTGTACACAAATATATCCTTCCCGAAATATTTAAGCTCTGTAGTATGCTCTCTTTCATTTTTTAATGTGAAAACCGATGCGTTTTCTTTCATGTGCGAAACCGACGTACCTATTTTCACGACTTTATAGCGTGAACATGCAAGGTTCATATGTACATGATTATTTGTGTCGAGACCAAATACACAAAGGTTATATAGGTACCCTATCCTTAGACACCAAGTTTTGAATTACTACTAGACTATTTAAATCAGGAACGTGTAAACACTAATATATTTTTATCTGATATTTGCCTCTCTGTATGTTTGCCTCTTGAATGTTTCTACTTGGAGGCTTCTATATTTATATTGTTGAAAACACGAAAAGGAAAACAATGTGTAAGTAATTTTGTGAAGACAATAACAACGACAGCAGTGGCACTTTCACCAGAGAACAAACCCAACTACGGGCAAAGCTTCCTCGCACCCTTGTTTTCATAACAAGTCGTCGTTACTCGGCTCCTCAAAAGAGTCTTTTAACTCGAGCGTAAATCCATGGAGGAGTACATTTTTCAACTAATTTTCATCCAAAATCTTGGACAATATTGTAAAAGTGGAGGCTGAACGTAACAAATAATTTTTATTCCGCTCTGATAGTTTCCTTCAGTTATTTTCCAAAGGCAAGCGAATATGTGGACATGATTTAAAAATTAAGGTATAAACGCCTCAGTGAAAATTTATATTAAAACCTTTATAGACGAATCCCACATTTAGTTTTGTGTTTGGTTCAATTTTAATTTTGTGCTGGCTAGAGCCAAAGCAGAGCCACAATATTATACTACGCTTTCGCTCGCCGTACGGTTTCTTTGTACCTTTTTGTGTGCTGCTCGTTTCATCTCACATCAAGAAAGAAAATGAATTGATTGCCCAAGCCAATGGACTTTTTACTCATGCTTGTGCTTTTGAGCTGGGCAGCGTGAGCAAAAAACATTTGCCGAGTGTTGCTTAATATAATTTTGATCACGCTGCGTTGACTAGTTAACTTTGTGAATAAAGGTTCGTCAGGTCTTTATTGTGGTCATGTGTCCGCTTTCATTTTCGTCCAGCATAATATGAACAGCGAATTTTCTCGATAGAATACATGCGTATATGCAGGAAGCGGTGGCCATTATTCTTTATTATTATTATTTCGGAAACATCTTCCATAACCTTTCCTAATACATTAGAACTAATGAGGATATCATGATCTTTGATTACTGATTTATATTTGCTTCCTTACTTCCCAGTACCACCAAAGGATTTTTACTTCAAATAACATAATTTCGATTTCCCGTTTTTTCATCAAGTGAAATTGCCAAGTTGAAATTAGTCACATTTCAGTAATGCGGAATAATGGCGATGGGTACAAGAGTGGAAGGTCAAACAATGAGTGACGTAGTGAAAATGGGTTGTGTGATTAAAGCTCTCCTGCTAGTGTTGTTTTTTCAAGAATGCTTTGTAAAAACGCTACAAGGGGAACAAGTGGAAGAAAATAGATTACACTTCCACGAAGAACAAATGAGACTGTCTTCTCCATTACCAGAAAATTTCATGAAGGTATCAGCAGCTCCGTTTCCCAGTAGGATTTCCACTTTGCCAAAGCCCTTGATCACAGTAACACCCGGGAAAAAATTGCCGTCAACAACAACACACTCAGCACTATCATCATCGTCATCTCTAAATGGGAGAAAATTTGTCAGTGCGCGTTTGAGCAAAGAATCTGCTCCTGAAATCACTTCATACTTCACTTCATTACCGGTGGCCCACGCGAACTGGGTAACTGACTCAGAAAGTGTAGACCCTGTACAACCCATGACAGCTGGTCATCATACAGAATCTGGGAAGCTGTATCCAAGTACCAGTGGAAACAGACAGCTTGAGGAAACTGAAGCTGAATTCATGCCATTTCAAACGAAGCTTATTTTTCTAATCAGTCATAGACCTACCGAAAGCTTGAACGACAATCAAGATGAAAGCAATTTACGTGATGAGAGCGTTGAGTGGGATAACATCCAACTCTTTGATAAACATGTAAATGACCCAGACTTTTTACTTTCAAAGGACAGCTCAAAGCATAAAATCAGTTTGGTAATTCCATTAACCCCACACTCAATATATGAAGGGTTCTCTGATGCGTGCAGTGGTAGTGATGATTCTGATGATGACAAACATCAAGGCAGGTCTAATATCCGGTTCTATAATGACCGTTATAATGCTTCTCACGGTGACACGCGCTTTCCTGATTTTACTTTGAGTCCTGAAGGACCACTTAACCGTGAGAATGGGGAATGGACAGATGAAGTAGAGAGCAACAACCGTTTCCGGTTGGTTTCCCATTTGTTAACATTTGCGTGGGATAGCATTGGCTCAAGCGGAAAGCCGATGAGCAATGTGAGTGACACCATTTGGTTGCATTCATGTCCTCCAAATATTTTTTGCTTGGAAGATCCTCAAACGAAGCTCGCACAGTCAAAGTCTACGAAGACACCTTTCTCAGACTCAAGCAAAGGAGGCCTGGAGCAGGAGCAGCACTATGACTCTTCCAGTTTAAATATTTCTACTACTGTAAACAGATCGAATTTTACACTTGATCTGGACTCATCAACGACACCTACGAGCTTTGCTTTTGCTACCATAACGTTTAAGCCGCTTCCTATGGTGAAAGTGTCAAAAAGCGAAGCTTTTACACTTGCTTCCAGGTGCCGCAAAGTGCGAAATGGAGGGAAGCAGCCTGGCACAATCTCAAAATCTCAAACGCATCCAATTACCAGTGATCCTGATAATAATGGAAACAACCATGAGCGCTTCCTTGTTGTCGATGTGAATTCAGTATTCCAGGAGTGGCAAAGGAATCTTGCAATCACTTGCCATAGTGGCGTGAAGTTCAGTAGCACGTTTGTTTTCTCGTTGAGGCTGGAAGAAATCACAAATTCCCACTCATCGATACCATCACCAAATGCGTTCCAGTGGCCCACAGCAGCAGCTCTGGATACCGGATTAAGAATTTCTCATGGAAATAAGGCATTACTCACTGCAAACTACCAGATAGATGGTGAGATAAAAATGACAATTTGCATTTGTAAACCAGTAAATGCCATTCAACTAACAGTTTGCTATGGTTCATGCGTAACTGGCTAAGTTCTTTAATTGCTGCAAAGAGAATGCATGGAGGTGACATTTGAGCTTTATAATCTGGATAGATTGGCGATCGGTTTTGCAAAATCTCACGGTGGTAAAGTAAACAAAAAAACCTCACGAAAAGAAAAAAAACTCACGCGGATAATCTTATTTCTATAAGAATTTACAAATGCATGTTTTAGTGTTGCATCGAACAAACTTATATGACATGCATGACTGTCATTTACGAATGTGTGTCTGTCTGCGAATTTTTTACCTTAGTTTGGCTATTATTAGGTGATGCGGATGGGTTGCTTGCTGCCGTTCAGTTGTGTCGTTGTAGTTGTATGTAAAGTCTTAATTAAATCATGTTAATCTGAAGGATTAAAAACGTCGTAAAGATTGTCCCCTTTCTTCTTCAATTCTTTCATCATTTCGTGTTTACAGCATTTGCTACAAGAAATTTGAAAATATGTAGCTCATTTTAACTATCCGTGTAAAAAAGTAGTAAACTCTGTTAACTTCTCCGTGTCCAAAATTAAATTTTGTGTACATGTTTTTGGCTGAAGGCCCAGGAGCGTTGGGGACCTTGTGGTAAAGATTACTTTCTAACTTGGTACTTTTAAACTTGCCAGATAAACATAAATTTGGGCTCTGATGGAATTTTACCCACAAACTGATGGGAGCAGATACGAGACACGGAGTTAGTATTTTTGAATGTGTGGTAGCACCAGTGCAGTGTTCTCAAAATCTGATATCTTATTTTTATTATTACGAATTTGCATCCAAATTCAATTCCGTCTGGCTTATGTTTACACAAGAGGCACAAATCTTTCTGACAGATCTTAATGTTATTCTCACGTTCTGTCCATTACGCCATGTTGTGTGTGAAAGGGCACAAAAATGAAAGGAAATAGAAATGACGTGGAAAGGATGCTTTCCCTGGTAGTTCTCAATATTTATATAATGCGCCCGCAGTCGTGTTCTTCCTCTCAACAAGTATAATATGCTTTCTCGCTCGCAGATGAATGGAATTACGTTCAAACGAAGGATGCCATCATTTGTTAGCATCATTTTAGGGAAACACGCACTGTTTCTCTTCCTTGTTTACGGCCACACAAAGGGAAAGCGAACATGGTTTTTACGAGCAATGTATTCACTTGATTGATTTACGGTGTTATTCTGGGCCGAAATTGTACTTACCAGAGATGCTTTAAAGGGAGAAACAAAACCATGCCAAAATAGTACTCAACTTAATTTAGACAAGCATTTGCTGGAATCTTTTACTCTGTCCTTATTTCAGCTGATTTGTTCCCATTGCGGCAGATTGCCTTGCCTGCCGGACTTCCATTTGTTTCTTTTTCTTCAATGGGTCGGACGTAGGTACAGCTCATGGATTCGGAGGAGATTCAGTAATATAATAGAGTTTACAAGTTTCTCTGAGTTATATTTTCCATGTGTATTTCGTATTAATACGTAACTTATTTAAGTTAAATAGATTTGATTTTTCTGCAAAAATTTTCGCGAGTTAGATCCTTATATGTATAAGAATATATGTTTAATATGACCTATATCCAGCATCTCTGTTCTTGCAAATTCTATGTCACGTGTAGTAGAACATGACAGTCTATATATAAAGCTCTTAATTTTAGACGGAATTGCAGGGCTTTCCACAGATTTCAATCGAAATTCAGAAACCTAATATTAGGTCGCTTGAGAGAAAGTTCGTGGAAAATGCGATATACCACTCGGTGAAAACATCAGAAAGAAGGGAAAAATAAGTTCAAAAGAAAAATGGGAAAACTTTATGGAAATCAAGCTTGAAATTGGCATTCCTTTGTTTGATCGGAGTGAATGAAAAGGATGAAATGTCGTCAGGTGCACAGTTGGGAATACTTCGCTTTTGCCGTTGTGTTCCAAAAACATCCTCGACGATGGAAGGAAAAAATTGTGTGTTCCTATTACATGATTTTATTTCTTCAACCGTTATACATATCATTTCATTCTAACATTCAGGCTCTCTCAATTTAAATTGCAAGTTCATTCCGCCCATTAAAAGTTGCCATTTTAATAATTAAATTGATTTATTGTAATAGGAAACGCTATGCATTTTCATATTCAAATTTCATGCATCTGCTATTTTTCTAAAGAACGCTCGTAAATATAAAAATGCTAATATGTATGTAATGTAACTCTATACATTCTTCTGCGAATCATTGGGGCAAATTAAAAAATAATGATGCTTATAAATATTGGAATTTGAATATATAACTACCTATATATGTGCCTATTGTTCATGGAAAGGTTAGGAGGAGTATCACTAGTACCTTGTGCAGTGATTGCAAACCTACCTTTAGTGCTCGTCCTTTTCAATTTCGCTAAACTGATAGCTGTAATGTAATTATTGAGAAATCATTGATTTAACGAACTGTATGCTGCCGATGGAAATTGAAATTACGAGACAAGCAGTACAAATCTGCACCTACACATGGCTTATGTCATGTGCCTTATATGTCTTGCGTGAATAATTTCATTTGTACAAATTGATTATTCACATGAAGGAAATGTACTTTTCTAGGAATTTGTATTGATTAATTTGGTATGCTTGAGACAAAGTATAATGTCAAAGTTGACGTTTTACGGTACATTTAAAGCATACTCAATACAAACTTAAGATATGTAGAAAATGTTTTAGTCGATACACTAATTCATAAATCCATATACAAATTAAAAAAAGATTTCTGGTCTGTTCAGAATAAAACTTATATTCTTAAAATTCTCAAATCACAGTTACAGAAAACTATATACAAAATCTTTTTAGAATATGTTGTAATACACTATTAATAATATTAAGCAATTTTGACTTGCCAATGTTGATCGATAAGTGGATATTATATACTTAAAAAATACGCGTGTACCCATGTTTGTACATTTAACCGTGCTTACGTGTTTAGCACAACCACCCCATCAGTAATCTTATTACCTCATGAATGTGGTAAAAATGCCTTTTCTTCTGTTTTTATCAAGTTGAGATTGCCTTGTATGCCATTATCGATATGCATTCAAAATACTGACAGTTATGCACCGTTTATGAATTTTTAGAAAGTCAGTAATAGTAGTAATATTTCATGCACCTATGTACATATCTCCATATTTTAATACCTACGTACATCAAAGTAAATCCTTTCGTCCCCAATCTGTAATATGAATTTACTGTGCTTGCAAGGGTTTACTTTTGAAAGTAGGCACTATGAATATGGACCGTGACTTTTTGCAATTTCCCGTCGCTGACTTGAGGTTATTAAACATGATAGATATTTCGTAGATACAATCTAATTTCTCCAATAACTTTATGAATACTATTATGTGATGGTTTGCTTTAGATTGGTTTTTAATGTCAAAGTCGATCGAAAATCTCTCTGCTCAAAAATATTCGCCGCGTAGACAGGACTAGTAGGACCAAAACTTTTGTCAAATAAAATCTCTGCAAACTTGAATATATTACCATGATTCTGTAAGAAGCTTGGTAGCAAACACTAAAATAAGGAAAAACACAAATCTCATTTTCCCCTTTCAGCATCAGAATTACGACCTACAACCTTGCAACGCTCTGCTTCTTGTACTGCAGAGCAATCTTTTATAATATTTGTCGGTCTCAAGGAGGAAGGTAATTTACCTTTCTATTCATTTTTTAATTTTCCCATAGATGGAAGCAAACATTCATGTTTCCCAGCTCGGCACAGAGAAGTGAGAATTAATTCCCACGCTAGTAGTCCGATTTTTTTACGCTTTTACAGATCGTGCCTTGGTGAAGTTGTTAGCGAGGTTTACACTTTTCGATACAGGATGTCGACGTGTCCCCCGAAAGGAGAAAGTCGGATGAGAAACACAAGTTCAAATCACTTTCGCTAGAGAGAAAGCAGGTCCACTAGGCTTAGATCTACTTGGTGCGTGAGTTTACAGTAAAATAGATGGCGTGTTCGAAGCCGCGGAACTAAACCGCGGTGGTTTAAACAAAAAAAACTCGTAAAGAATTTATAGAAAGTAAAAAATATATTTGAGTTAACCTACTTGCTACTGGTCTGAAAGAAAATAATTTTATTAAATGAATTTTTTTGTTTATTGTAAAGGTAAAAGGTAAAATCTCGTTTATTTCGTATTTTGCAGAAAGATGCGCCATACCAGTTGCTGAAGCTTGTCCTGTTGGGAAATGTTCAAGAGAAAAGTTTGTATATAAATTTCGACCCAACTGCTCTCCCAGCGACACAAGTAAGATTGAACATTCTGGACTGAATTTCCAAGTTCGTAATTGTACCGACCTTGAGCGTAACCAATCCCCAAATTAAAATATATATAATGCGTGACAATCATCTAGGTATTCATTATTAGATCAGTAATTTTAAAAGCCTTGATGACTAATTGAACCTCACATTCCATGTTATTTATCTGACCACAATAATAAAACGTGCCCAGGAAGTAGCAAGGCCCAGTGCCGATAAAATTTGGTCTTTAGTGTTCATATTCACATTAGCTTATTTTCAGAGGAAAAGGTCAAGGAAAGTGAACTTTCTTCTCATTTTGTTGACTGAAGGCAAGGATGATTGTTCATCCGAAAAGAAAGAAGATCTAGACAGCAATCCTCTGCTGACTCCCACTGTCGGATTCCGCAACGATAAATTCCCACAGTCTCATTCACTTTCTTTAGCGACTGCAATCTGAAATGGGATTCATTTCATTTGTGTCTCACCGTACTGCCTCACCAGCATTGTATTTGTGAGTCTATCACATGGATTTCAAGGGAGAGAAGAAAAGTGCTGACAAAAGGAAAGAAAACACTGTTCAAGACTGATGGAACTAAGCGGAAGGAAGACGAAAGGGACAAAAGTTTGGAGCCAAGAAAGCAGTTCGCTTTTAAGAGTGTGTTCGGCGTACGTGGAAGAAAAATAGGCGACAGAACACAATACGATAAGTAAATGTTCAACTTTCACCCGTGGAGAAAACAATGTTGGTCTGACAGATGTGAAGCTCTTCTCAACACGACATAAGCAACTGCTACTAAACTTGCACCACTGTGCCCAACCGTCTCTCTCTCCACAATTTCCTTTCAGCTCTGATCTAATGCAAGAGTAACTTTTCTTGTTTTGCACACAGAAATAAAACATTAAGGAATATTATGGTGTTCCTTTGTAACCTACATTTACTTTTCTGCTATTGCTGATTCTGGTGTTGTAGCATTTAAAAGTAGTTGTCGGTGTACTGTACTTGGGTATTGGGATTTTGCATGTTACTTGCGCCTAGAGTGCATAATATACAAATGTACATAGCTCCATTCTTTAGTATCCAAGTACATGTTTACAGGTAGCAAAATTCATTATTTGCTAAATAATTTATCGGGTTGTATATTTACATGCTCATCTCATGGAGCATTATATTTATCATGCTCAATTCTACTGTATTTTCCCTGTGCTCTTTAGGGCATCTATGGATTTCGGGCGATCCTTCGGGTCGTAGTCACGAGATGACGAGAATTTGACAACGCGTTAATTTTTTAAAAAATTCTTTCTTTTATCGGCAAGGAGGGCAAATAGCTCAGATCTGTTCGTTAATGGACTATGGATATGTCACCTCCTTCCGGGTCAAAGGTCACCAATTCAATATGTTCTTTTGTATAGCAACCGGGGTATCACCCTAACGGGTTCGTTGTGCTGATTACGAACTTGCTGACATTTTAATCCACATAGCATTTTAATTACATGCTTTCCTGCTCCACTCTAAGTACTTCCTTTCTTCACTTTTCATTCCACTTATAGAGCATATGGAACAGGGTTTCGCTATATGCCATTATGACCGGTTGGTCATTGCCGGCAATAATGGTTGTGCCACTGATTACTAGACCCTTCATTACTGGTCATTATAGTCACCCTTGGTAGCGTTAAGTGGAGACTTCTGCATTATTGTTATTATTAACACATTACCAACCATTATAACCACTGTAACCAGCCGGCTGGTTACAGTGACCATCTGACAGGCAATATCGAAACCCTGATATGGAATATATTATAATTTGCTTTATTTGCGTAGCATTCTATAAGCTACCACTTAATTCTGTGAAGGTGCTTACAAAATGCAATTACAGATGTGAAGGTGCAATTTAAGCATGAATCCCGAATGTACGTCTGATGCGAAAGTAGTTGTAGAAATTGTTTGACTCTTTAAATATTAATTAAATTGATTGCTGATTACATCTTTCTTGACTTGAGAATTTGAGTATTATAAGATTTTCTCACTTTCCGGAATCCTCGTTTCTTACATAATGCTGCTTCAAGGAGAGGCTTTCGATAGAGAAAGTACGGTAGAGGATTTAGGGATTTCATTTGGCGCACTGACACCTTCACTTAACATGACAACATGGAGTTGCTGTCCTTATTACTTTCGCATCTTTGCTACGTCTCCGAAGAAACTTGTCGGGCGTATTTTCCTTGGCGCTTTTCTTCGTTTTCCAGCCTGGTTGTCTATTAAAACAGTCTCCTTCCTTTCAAACCATGTTCACAATTGGCGAAAAGCTCATTAGGTCTAACGACTGAGTACCGCTTTTTTGGAAGAGTAATATAGAAAGTTGAATAAAGTATTCCAGCAATGATAAAACAAAGGGGAAGGGGATGCGGTAAGACAACAATAGTATCTCGTGATCAATTTAGAAATGAAAGTGAAATGAAAGGTTGACATTAAGTGGGCGTTTGGTGTGATTTTAAATTCCCTTTGCACGATCGTAGAATTTTAATGAAGGAGGAACAGGCACCCCCGCACCGACAAGAAATTGCTAAGTGGGCATTACTCAAATACTATCAGCAGCTAATATTTCACATTATATAAGAGCATATTATATTTTTTCCTTTCTAAGAAAAATTTGTGAAATGTAGCTTTGAAAAGCTTATATCTATTCGGGATAGACGATAAATAAAACGACGATTTCACAAAATAATAAAATTACGAGTCTATTTTCCCTTGTCAAGTTGATTGAAAGGTGCAAAAAACAAACAGCGGTAATGAACATGCATCTATTAAAAAGGTTAAAATATTGTAAAGGTGACCTTTTCTGCTTTCTTCTTTAAACAGAGGAGCATAAGCTCAATGTGGATCGATGGAAGTCGCAGTTTCATGCAAGCACTTTGAAAAGTAGAAATTGTATTCAAATAAAATTTTTAATTAAGTGTAAACTATTTCCGAAAGCCTTAAGGGTATCATTAAAAATACTTTTCAATCCTATTTAGTAGGTACCAACAATTCCTAATCCTTCCTTCCTACTAACTAAATGCCAACAAAAGCTCAATTCAGAATTATTCTCATAGTAAGAAAAAAGTTTTTGTTTGTATACAGCTAATTGTAGTAAAGTAATAGTGTTTTACATTTCTACGTAATACTTCTTTCCAGAAATTAAAGCACACATTAATTTGTAAAATACGCAGAAATCCTCATAATCCTCATCTGCACATGATGAGAATTTTTTGTGCGTTCTACTTAACAATGAATTACTCCAGTGGTTAATTCCGTGTTACCTTCAGGATATTTTTTTTTAAATTGCAGGAAGCGGAAAATAGCGACGGAAGGCCGTGTGCAATTTATTATTCACCATAATTACAAGAACATCGCTTTCATGGCTTTAACATAACATGTTTGTAATGTGTATGGATTAACAAGAATTGAGTGAAAAATTTATCCGTTTTCCCAATCATTAGTAATTTACCAATATAAAGAAAACTAATTTGCAGGTAGAGTTATCAGCAGTGTAAATTTTTAATGACTAATACAATCACTTTCGCTTCGTCTAATTAAAATCCCCGAAACCACGTCGAAATATTTGGAATTGGAAAGAGAAAATTAATTAATGTGTGTATTTGGTGGCAAATTCATTAGAAGCTATGCTCTCTCTCTCTTTGATAAAATGTTACTATGTGTATTTTTTGTTTGCTTGTCATAATGGCAAGTTCTTCTGAAAAATAGGAATTCAAGCTCTACACCACTCAACATCAGCCAATTATGGCTTATTTATAAAATCACAGCACTCGACTCGGAGCTACGACCAACCTAAAACAAGTTGGACCCAATTTACGTCATCATCATCACACTTTATAAGAGTTAATTGAACTGACTGCGTTCCCTGTGCACCAAAAATTTCACCGACCTCATGGGGAGCCTTAATTGGTGGAGTCAGTTAAATCCAAAAACATGCCAAAATATCATCTGCAGTTTTGCTATAGTTGTAGTTTAATAAACGCTAAATAATTATCTAAAATATTTTCATTTCCCTTTAAATCAGTTGAAAATATCTGTAAGTTAGAGTGAAATTACTGGGAAGGAATTCCAAGCTTGCCCGCTTTGCCATTTATGTACTTGTAGGCATGTCGGTAATCCAATAATTCGACATCACTCGTTTGCATTTTGCACTAATTGAATTCTGTATATATCTACGTTCAGTTTCATATTATTATGTGAAGTGAATAACATATCAGAAATTTGAATTATAAGCTACTCTGTGATGTACAATGAGCACGAGAATACATCGTAATTTGGCTTTGGATATAAAAAGACGTTTATTATTGTTATTCAAATGTTGTCTGGTGTTGTGCTCTTTACACATGGTCCAGGGGAAGCCAGCCAAAAAGTGACTTATACTTTTGTGAAGCAATGCCAAAAAACTTGGATAATATTTTCTCAGAAGTGTATGCATAAACACACAAATGGTATATTGGAGTAGAAAATAAGCAATGAAAGAAAATGTTTGTAATTCAATGGCTCCCTGCTTACGCGTCTCATCGGCAGGCATTTGCATACGTTATACAACTTTAGAGATTTCAAATGCAGAAAAACTGCAAACGTAGGCCAACTGGATTACTGCACAGTATTTACTACTCTTCCTGCAGCAAACAAAACTTTCAAGCATGGTAAAAAGTCGTTTAGATATGATGTGTACGTAATTTCGTATCACACGTTGGCTTTGATTACTATTTACATTATAAAAGAAAGATGGATTCCGTGATCTATGAAAGTAAGCATATCTGCCTGGATTCGACTTTTGCTACTGTATATTCCTGTAGAAATGTATTCAAAGACAAACTTTCTTTGGTGTATGTACTCAATTTACTCAAATTTCGTTCGAGTCAATTTTTGTATCAATCAAATCAGTGAATCCAGCCAGTTNCAGTGAATCCAGCCAGTTTGTTCAGTTTACTACATGCTTTACTACTAACACGCCTGAGTGCGTTGAAGCAGTTTGCGCTTGAGATCCCAAGGTAAATTAGGTTCGAAGCAATTGCAGCAAGTCACTTTGTTCCTAATTCAGGTTTAATAGAGCTTAATATGCAATATGAACAATGACGCAATATTATGGCAAAGGGCAACATCCATCGTGAAAATTAAATTGATCCCATTGTCTCTGTGCTTCTCGAGATGATAAATTAAAAGTGACAGTGAAGAGGCAGCTTCAGTTAGTTAAAAGCAGACATGTGAATAAGATTGCCAGAAGGGCATTACTTCGACTCGACTGTCCCTCTCACCACTCCCACGTTGTGTCAATGTCAATTGCTTGTTTTCGAGTGATAATATGTATATATTTGATGGTCACACAGCGTGGTCATACAAACAAAGTTGATAATGCCAGGGAATGCTTCATGTGCTCTGTGGTGTAAAAGTAGTAATGGAATTAATTCTCGCTTTCTGAGAAAGTTGCAGATGCACCAAACCTAATTTTTATATGCTTCATTCATGATACAAGTGGTCTGTGAATAACTAGTTTATGTTCTTCAAAATTTGCCATTTAACCATTGCAGTATAAGGGCATATAGCTTCAACTATAAATACATTTGACCTTGTGATGTATGAGCTTGTGACAGTGCGAAGCCTGACATGAAATAAAAATTTGAATTGCTGATTCCAAAAAGCCTCCGATGTGTTACAGAAAAGGAATTCTGGATAGTAAAAAAAAGAATGATTTAATAAACGTCAGAAATGTTTCTTTACGAAAATTCGACTGTCCTTTTAATAACAGACTTCAGTTTCGGAAAGATGGATACTATTAACCCTATGTGGCCTAAGAACTTCAAAGCTTGCGTGAATACACTCACTCATTTAAACGAGACCTTATTTTCATTTTCTCAAGGTTCAGGGTTCCAGCAGGTTTTTAAAAAGTACATATATTGTTTTCACTTTTTTATTATAGTGACGCGCGGATATACATGAGAATTCTGTGCTTCATTTGAGCTGCACCACAACATGTGGAAACTTGGCAATGAAATTAAAGTTCGCATTCCTTCCAACGATTTGATACTGCGACGGGCCAGTTGACACGAAGAAGTAAAAATGGAATCGGACAATAGTAGCAGATGGATAGAGTAGTAATGCAATGCAGCTGGTGCGAAATCGTCAAGTTCTCATTTACCTATTTCTGTACCTCTGCACTGATATTAGTATACCACCTTGTTTCTTGCACATTGATCTTTTGTAGCACGAATATTATTAAACTTGATATGTCCCGGTGGTGTTAAATGTGAGATGTGGTGACTGGTGACTACCCCAGCAATATGTATCAGTGGTACAACAAAGTCGAGGCAAGAGCCAACCACGCTTTCAGTTCTGATTAAAGAAAAAAGGGGAAGTTCAGTTGGTTGGTGATAGCGGACCAAGATATCGTTCATTTCTTACTTTTCAATATGCACAAAATTTGATCAGCCTCGCATTTGAGAATACTCAAAAAAAAGACGGAGGTAAAGTGAGTCTTCTCTCCTTCCAAGACGGTTTGATCTGTATAGGATCGTGAAATGGCAAAGAACAACGGCAACGTGGAATGCTAAGGTATGAAGTAATGCTAGTTCGTCTGAACGTAGAAGTGAAAAATGGTCGTAAGAAAGCACAAGATTGGAACAACATGGGTCTCCTCCGACGACTAGAAACTTCTTCGTAGCCCGAACCAGAACAATTTTTGCAGCCCGCCACCCGAATCCTGCTACGTACACACACAATCAGCACGGCTAAAGTTTTTCCTTCTTCTTGGCTGTTCCTCTAACACAATAACATACAATGTACCACATATTATGTCATGCCTTCATAAACCTAGCCGGTACGGGTAACTAGGAGTGTGCAGAAATCTCTTGCACACGGATACAGGATATTATGTGATCATGATGGGAAAGCAGCTTGAAGTTTTTTCACCAAGACCCACTATTTGTTGTGTGGGGTGCCTGCCTCCACTCACGCTACTCATGCCTGTTAAAATCTTCCATCCAAAAAGAAGAGGAGTGAGAGCAATATAAGTAACTTACAATGTACGACAATAATGTACAAGCTTGCTTCCTATTTCGTGTTTCAGCTTCACTCTGTCTGCAGCATTGCGACCGTTATCATTGACTCTCTCTCTCTCGCCTACATGCAATGCCTTCTTTCTCAAGCATGGAGCTACTCCTACAACATCGCAGAGGCTATTACTTCAATTTACTCAAACTCTTTTCCTTTTTTTATGCTTTTGCATACAGGTTAAGCTCGAAGAATGCTTCTGCCATGCACGCTCTTTCTTGCCGTTTGCCCAACTCCTTGCCACTTTTCATCTTCCTTGCTTTGAGCTCGTGTAGCTAACGTATAACACCGTTAGTTTCTCACAGATATGTTCCCAGAGAGCATCGTCAGAGCCAGAACTATTTTTTGCCAAAATCAGCGTGAGTGTATCGTGTGTGCGAAACCTTGTTCTTTGTGAACATATCTCAGCAGTTTTTTTTTTCGTTCACACACAAACACATTCATAGTCAAACATTAGTTACCCCGTTGTTACTTCTCTGGTATAGAAGATAAGGTCCATATGTAAGCAAGCACTATTAAAGTGAAATTGTTTTAAGGGGAAGGCACCTAACCCTTCCCATAGTGGTTTAAACGCACATGTTTAGCTAATTTCAGTATTAGTAATGTTTCAGTAACTTTGTTTTCATAGCACAGTATTACTGTTCCAGAAATCTAATATTTCTGCTTCCGAAAATATTCCTCCAGTGTTTACTTTAAACGGTTTGACATGGACCTCCCCTGTTGTGTTCAAGTGTATACGAAACAAAGTATTGAAGAAATAGTAATATTATTTTGAAATATGCAAAAATGTGCATCACCGGCTAAAACAATTCCGTTTTGCCCACCATACTGAAGAAGTTATACTTTTAGATTAGTTGAGGGAGGACGGACTGCTATCAATCCAGAAACAGTAAAACAGAATATTACTTTTCTACTGCCATGAACTTTAGAAATAGCAAAACCCAAACAAAGATTCTCATGAATATAGCGTTTCTGTTTATGGCTTTATATAATGCATACATAATGTTTATGTTGTATACATTTTGTTCCGGCAAATAAGTGCATGTATGCTTTAAGAAGTGAACATTCAAATTTTTTTCTTAAAATATCAACTCATAACTTTTATTTTGTCATATGAGACCTTCATTGTTTATTTTTTTTCTTTCCACGAACATGTTTTAAAGTAATATCCAATAAAAGTGACAAGTTACTACCGCTGATGCAATTCAAGCCGCAAATAAATCAAACAAAGGAAGCTCATTACACATATGAACAGTGAAACAGGAAGAGGAAGCAAGCTTGTTTACATACTTGTAATATATATTATACTTCTATAAATTATACTACTTTCACTAACACACACAACAACAGCAGAGGAATACTTTGTTGATTTGTAGCTCATATACAAGCATACTACAAACAGTAAAATAATCGAGTTATGGAAAAATGTGGCACAGCGAGTCAGAGAAGATGAGAAAAGTTGTTTGTGTGTATAACTCCTCTGTCCACATTTCTCCTGTGAATTGACACTCTCATCAAATTCCATTCTTCTCTTGATGAAAAAAGGAAATGAACGAAATATGACAAATAACACGAATAAGTGTTGAGGACAACATCACCGAAGGCAGCAAGTGTAAGCTGCAGTTACAAATAATCTTACAAAGAGAAGGAAAACAGCGAATCATCAAAAGGGTTCTCACTTTTACTCAGCCTTCAATAGTATTACTTCAGAAATAAGATGTTGCTTTTTTACTTGTACAACACCAGTCTCTTCACTCTTCTCCACTTTGCTACTTTTCTATAGTAAAAAAATTTTCTCTCCTACTTCCTCTCGCGCTCGCATCAAATCAAGAAGATTTGATTGTGTGCCATGCACCCAGTCACACACATCACAGCGTCGCAGCTAAGAAGAGGAACACAAATATCCATGAGTGCGCACTAATAAACCGTTACCTTCACTTTCTCTTTTTTCCTTCAATTTGCCCTGTGCCCTTTTTCTCCCTTGATGAATGCTTTGCTTTCTCATCGAATCCTGTTCCGTTCCCCCTTTTCTTCCAAGTAATGAAGAGTTCTCGACAAACATATAAAACGACGACGATATTCTCATCTGCTACATCTCGACTTCAGCCAAGGTAGAAAATAATAATTCTTCTGAATTCTTCCGTAGTTACTCTAGTATTATTTGCGCTCGCTGTGTGTTCGAAAGCATAATAAAGAGGAAGGAGTAAGATCCTTGTGAATGGGAATAAAGAGTAAAATAAGTACTTCCTCTTTCCACATGAGTATTAATAGTTACCTTACTTTTTTATATGAACAAATATATATGCATTTCATGCAATTGAAGGAAAGGTTCCTCCGTTTACTTTTTGCGCCTCGTGAATAACAACACTGCTGCGCTCTCCTTTCTTAATACTGCTGCAGATAAATGTGGCATGTTCGTACATGCTTTATAGTAGACACACAACTCGTGGACGGCATAGTTCCCGCTAGTTTCACTCAACATGTTTATTGCTTCTCTGTTACACAGCAAGTACGCTCGATATTTACTTTCTTTTCAAAAGGAGAGAACTGAACACAGCTCGTTGGCAGTTCGACTTTGTATACACAGCAGTCTCATACAATATATTATGCAGTCTGTGGAGTGAATGTGTGCTACATTGTACACACATGAAGAAGAGGAATCAAAATGATTTTGAATTCTTCTCACTTTCTCCAGTACTCCTTCGATATTTTCTCCATATTCTTCTGTCTCTCTCTCTAGGTTTGTCGTTCTCTCTCTTTCTCTCTTTTACTGCAACACAAGAGAAAACCCGGAGCATGTTGTAAAAACTTGCCCGCAAAAGGTAGTGTGTTCACCTTCACATTCCCATTTTCTTTCGTTAAAATGGTGGTATTTTAAGTAACCAGTGCCAAAAGAGCCTGTTTACTTCCACGAGAGAAAACTAGCAACCATAACCAAGTACAGAGTGGGAGTAAGTGACCGGGGAGTGTTGGTGGCAGCATCACTTTTCCCTACCAAACCGGAGGACTATTATTGCTCTAAGGTAACATTATCTGAGACATCCAACTGTGCTCGTTTTCTCCTTGTTTTTCTCAGGAAGACATACGTTTATACCTAAAAGAAAGAAAGTGATTAGTGAAAGTACGTAAGCATCCAGTATTGCGATTGCTCCGTTCTTTTTTTACTTTTATGACATGACGTAGCAAACATTCAAGTTTATACTCTTCAATGTTTCCTTCAAAACAAATTTAAAAAAAAGTAATACTTGCAGACAGTCAAATAAAACGGTTGTGAGCTAGTTGGGATTCTTCAGCCGTGTGAAAAGCAGAAGAACTCTATTAGTCTGTACTGGGAGCGGCTGGTTTCATTCTCACATTACATATATCTGTCACACACAACTCTCTTGATACTCTCCGTAGCCCGAGGCGAAACAGACTATGGTTCAGTATTTACATAAGATTTGTCGGATCTTCTTTAAACTCAAACAAGGTGAATACATGCATATAGTAAAATTACATGACACATTCTTTTCTAACGAATTTTTAAAAGCTTTCCTCGCAGAACTTTAGCACATCTGATTTGTTACGCACATCCCCCTTGCTGTCTCCTCGTCTTGTTGATGTTGAGGTCCATTCTAGCAATCTGTAGACTGAGGATGCTCTCATTCTTCAGATTTATAAGTTTCCTCACGATCTGCCACTTCAGGTTTATTGAGTCTTTTATCTAGCACAACAAAAGCCCATTCTGTTCGCCGACGACCGTATTTTGTCACACTATTAAAAAGCGAAAGATGAAAATACTCTGAAGTGAAGGTGGTAGGGATGTGCGTACTATTTTTATTTATTGCTATAACATGTGAACCATGAAGAAGTTGCGATTGGGGAAAAATGGCACCCAAAGGGACCTCTTTATGATGTATAGGCCATGAAGCAACACATATATGTGTTTCTTTTTTATGCTTATTTTTACAACTTGTGGCCACATTTCCTCCAACACTCTTATCAAACCGGAAATTTTTTTCAAAGAAATTTACGGAGAGCAGAAATTACAGCCAGTTGCACACTTCCTGAGCATGACCATTCTCATTTAGAACAGTGTTTTCCCCTTCACTAATAAAAATACTGGCACAGCTTCATCGGCTCATAATAATAATAATAACTTTCTTCACACCAGTACCGCAATATAGCACTCTGGAGTACATCTGTTATGTTTATGTCCTTAATTTTAGTAGGGTAATTGTGGTCACTTTGTTGTTTATGTAGTAGTAATTAGCTCAACTCTATGATACGAACATGTGAAGGTAATTGTATGAGACCGTGAGCATGCTGGCTTATGGACAAAGTTTAATTGACTTGCGTTATGAACAGAGAAAGTTGTCATCCGACGCAAAAGAAAGTTGAGAAATACGATTGAACAATTCTCTTGCTAGTTACAAACCACATACGTAATTCTGTGAAGAAGAAAATGAAGG
>JAHZNF010000488.1:0-20826 GCA_027744215.1 Troglopedetes dispersus | reverse complement strand
TCATTATTCACACAACAAGAAACATATTATACATAAAATGGAGCTCGCTAAAATATTATATTGTTATTACTGTTACTACTGTAATGATTGTGGAAGAAGTAGAGAACCAAAAAAAGATTATACACACATTATTACTACTACTACTACTACTACAAATTAAGTAATATAATATACAAAATATTATATCATACAAAAAAATGTACATGTAGTTTGTAACGTATATATATTCTGCCTTTTACAAAACGTATATATTACTCTACAAAAAGAAAACTTTAAGTAGGAATGATTACAGGTATTGTGTACATATAAAATGTAAATTGTAACAATCAACTATAAACACTTAGGCATCCTCATCTCATCATAATAATTACAAAATAGCACCATGTAGAAAGTTGACCACAAGTAACAGTTTATTTTGTTTTTTAGTCGAAATTATTTTCCTGCTGCATTTATTATGTATCATTTTTGTAGATTAGGTATCGTGTGTGCTTTTAACTACGTGCATTATGCTTTCCAAATGACGACATGATAAATAAAAAACGGTTTCTTTTTCGCTTTTTCTATGTTAAGAAGTTATATAAAGATCGTTATCGTACATAGAGCAGATCAGGAGCAGCCAAATATGAGCACAGGATAATCTGTGGATTTTCGGATGACATTACTTATACTTATTATAGTCATTGTATTATTGTAGTTGATTTAATTGCCATTCTTATAATTTACATAATCAAGAAAACAATGAAAAAAGATTAACGGAAATTTGTGTAATGGTAATATTACTAACATTGATTGAAATTATGAATTTATGAAATATGAATGTAGAAATTTTAAAAAAATATACATAAATATACAAACATAGGTGTGTCACATATATACGTATGGATGTACGCTTGAAAGAAGTACTACTTTAAACAGAAGGAAACGTTGAATTAAAGCTGTGCATTATATTAAACTGTTGTCCGTATTTTGGAAAATGGAGAAAGTTTTAAAGAAAACTACATATTATAATTATCGTGACATGCAACAAATAATGTGAATCTTGTTTTTCGTCGTGATCCATTACAAGTTTTTAAATAATAATAAAGAGAAAAATCTTGAAAATACTGGCCGGATTGTTTACCTCCAACTTTTCATTTTCATTATGAGCAACAAACTTTGGAGTTGACCATGCATATCTTTTCTCATCTCATCTACCCTATGTATGACCACCTAAAGGAATTGCGAACGGACGGTCGCTTCAAGCTTTAAAAAAGGAATTGTATATGGCCCAACAAAAATGTCAAGAAGATTGAGTCGAGTGTCGAGAAGTTTCTTTTCAAGCAAAAATTACTTTTCCTGGTGATGATACCACTAACCATGCTGCTCCAGCGCTGCTGCAGCTTCCATCCAACCTGTCTAAACTTCGACATTTGTTCAGGCGAAGTCAAAAAGTAGTTGAGCTGGATTTGGAGAAAGAGACGAATATGCCAGATGCAGGTGCACGGATAGATTCAATCTGTCCTTGTCTTCTCCGGCGATACACATCTGCGCTTCACAACCAACTAGAGACAAATCTGACTGGAGTCAAGTTGAGCTTTAGAGAAGAAGCAGCAGTCATTCTCCCAGTTACTTCCTACGTCTTCTATTTTATAGATCACACAATGCAGTTCACAAGAAGAGTCAGACACACTACTAAACCGTGTTACAATAAAAAATACACAATAAGATGTTGGGAGTGGGGATATAAATCTACGACGGGAATTGGGAGCACCGGGGCATTTTCTACATATCATTTTAATCTCTGCACATTTTTCTCACAGTTCCCCAAATCCTTGACTTATTGACACAATATTATATATATGTAGGTTCCCCTTGTGCAAGCACTTCTTTCTACCATGATATGATTAGTAACCACTTGCAAAACCAATTTACTTTCCCTTCCCCACAGTATTGTGGCAATATCGTTGGTAATATATTATTCCTTCGTGACAATTACGAAAACCTTAATGTATTAACTTAATCATCCTCTATTGACTCACAGCTTTTGCTCAAACCATAAAATCAAAATGCTGCACAAAGGACGCAAAGCCAATCGCAAAGGGAAACACATTTTTTAAATAATACATCGTGCTGTAATTATCTGTAATTACTTCTTTAGGATGAGTCCTTCCTCATAGAATATGACTTTTCTGACAACTTGATCAGCCTTGTAGGATATATTATGGTGCGTAGTTTACGTAGGTACTGCAGTATTATTACATATTTACTTTTCTCTGTTGTGTACAGAATTCTTTTGGTAGTTGTCGTAATGACAGGTTCATTTACAATTATTTTATTAGGATCGCCTCGTTGTCAGCCAGTTTTCTCATAAACCAGCTGAAAACGAGTAAATGCATTATGTATGAGCTCTGAGCAGTGTATCATCATCAGTCAGACTCACAAAAAAATCTCATTTACCACTTGTTCCCTATCGCAGTTCTGCGTAATCAACCCGTTGAACGTGCAAAGGAAGCAGTTGCAAAAAGAGATAAGCAACGAATAAGACAGATATTATTATGTTTCTTCTTCTCTGATTACTTTATTGCATTTTCCTCTCTCAATCTCCCCAGAACGAAATTATTAGATTTTTTTGCTGTTTTGTTTTAAATTAACCTGCTCACACGAACAAAAGCACTCTGCTGAGAGTCTGGATGAATGAGGATTCGTCAACATCAACAAAAAGTATTTTTTGTGTGTATGCTCTTTGTTGTTCCTCTTCTTTGAAGCGAGTCATATGGCACAAAGCAAAATAGACAGGGAAAGAGTGCCTGACTGACATTTTTAGCAAGTCAGCAGGCTACGACCAGATTGAACCTGCCACTTGCCACTACATAGTAAATACAGAGGAACCGGTTGTAAGTTGCGTTTGCTTGTTTTTTTGGGAGATAAAAAATTGAAATGAAAATGAATTACCTTTCAAAAAGATTTTTTTCTTCCATTGTGAAGTACAACAACAATAATAATAATAATAATAACAGCTTAGGATTCACACATAAAGGAAAGAAAAATGATAAACAAAATGAAGCAAGAAAGATTTATATTTGTCTTCCTTTTTGTCCTAAATTACGGTAAAACCTAACAGTAACAGTGAAAACGCATTTTTTAAACATAAATTTCAGGCTGAAAGCTTCTTTGTTTTTTTTTTTTGCTGATACTCCAGTATACGACCTGAGCAACATAGAAGGTGACATCATTTCACCATACCAGAAAGCATCCTTTCCATATTTTTATTAAAAGGGGTCTATAAATGATTTATTTATTTTTAAAATAAGAGGCATATTGGAGTCTATATAGCAAAGGAGTATACCTAGTAAAATAATTTTGGCATTGTTCGCAGGTGTGGATGCTTCATGATTAATGGTTGGGAGGCAAGCCTTTGAATTTCAATTTGACAAGGAAAAAGTCACATACAAGATGGAGCAGGAAAGGAAGCATGGGGCACAAGTTCTTTTCAGCGAAAAAATCTCCATGTTTGCATTAAGCCTCCGCTCAACAAGGAGTAATCGAGAAGACACAAAAGAAAAGGAAATTTTTCCTTGCGGAGGAAGAAGCGTGCTCACTGCAAAATAGAAACCTCTTCAATGTAGGTTAAGTCTCTCAACGCCCCACTCACACTGACGCTTTTTGGTATTCATTGTGGAGTAGGTAGGTATGTATGCATATCGTTTGCAACTGTTACTCCTCCTCATATTTCTAGGATAGAAAGCCTAATGAAGAAAACTGGGGTAATAAATAGCTGTATTAAAGATGTGACGACCTCTCCGTGACATTTACGCTCCATTGATAACGAGGATCAGATCATGACGATAATGATGATGATGACATTTGACATTCGTGCGACCAATATCTTTTTCTTCTGATAGAAAAAAGTTAATGTGGCTACGCATAAAAAGTTACTTTGCTCATATTTTACCTCATTTTCAAATGAGCGTGAAGGGAAATTTTTTTATTTTTAAATAAGTTGGTGAGACTCAGATAATTAGACAACGGAGCCCAATGTATGTATATCTATAAACGTAGATGCAGAATTTTATTTTGGTAGCTCAAACCAAGTCTATCGAAAGGAAGGGTTACTTCTAGAACTTTCTTTCCGTTTCGCTAATTATGTCAAGTCAAAATGCATAGGGCTGAGAAGGATGCGACTCGCAAGATAATAGTCTGTGACAAAAATGACAAAAGACGACACAAGATCAAAAAAACGCGAACGAGGCAAAAAAAAGATAGAGACCGCGCAAACAAACGACAAGAACGTCAGCGGTACTATCAACTTTTTAAAGCCAAAAAAGAGGGGAAAAAAAACTTTGAAAGTGACTTCAGTGAGAAATGATGCCATCATCACGTAATGAGTATGCATTATACTATTATGTACTATGTACAAGTTTCTCCTTTTTTCCTTCTAACTTAGATGCGCTGCTCAGTTCAAGTCAAGGTAAGTTTGTATAGGTAAATACATTGCGCTGATAATGAAAGTGAACCATTTTTTTTAAATTGCGAAAAGGAACGTCGTCCGTTTTTTAAGATGATGAGTTTGGTAGAAGCGGTCTACTCAGCGCTGCTGTCTGCTGGTCTCGGTTAATTTGGTCTCATTTTCATTTTACAAGAAATGAAGCATGCTGAAAAAACGTCCGCTGTGGTACTCGTTGTTCTGCTAAATTTAACTCGCATTTTATGTAAAAAAAAGAGAGACACCTTATGTGTAGTTGTTACAAGAAAAGCGCGTTTTGGTCAAATAACAATCCTGCGCAAAATTTGTTCACCTTGAAATGCCTTATGAAATTAGGATTAAAAACAGCTCGAATAAATGCGACGTTAAGATAAAGTTAATGTATTGCAGCGTAAATTGAATGGGTAACAATTACGCTTGTTTGTTTTGGCTTCAACAGCGCATGAATTGGTTACGACTCTGCAGGAAATGTTACGTTTCTTCAACAGCATTACCATCCCATCACAATATGTAATCGCGCAGCAAAAAAAGGTAATGTTCATAAGAGCACAACGTTTTAATGTCTTTTATGGCTCATTTTCTCGTGACGTCCATTTCTCATGATGAGAATGAGAAAGCAGTACTTATCTTTAAAAAAAAAGTTGAAGCTGTGAGAGTTAGGTGTAATTCTTGAGTAAGATGACAAGGTGAAGAAGCATATCAAAATGGCTCGTTTGCACTTGAACTTCCATCATTTATACACACCAACACGATTCCAGCGAAATTTGTTGAGGTAAAAATATATATATATATACGTATGTATATACCTACACACCTTGTGATCATGATCAACATAGTTGAAAACTTTTCTTGTTAGCACACAAAAGTCAATAAGTGAGTTTATCCTGACTAAAAACTAATTAGCCATCTTTTTTAGCCTTGACGATGACGGTAGCGCGGTACACTCTCTGAGTCCATTAATGCTCACTAATATAATCAATTCATTTTATCTACAACCCCGAAAAGGAAGGCAAGTCGGAAGGATGTGAAGGAAGACCGGTAAAGGAAATGTCGGCAGCTTCAGGAGAAGCCATCCTACAGAAAAAAGTACGACGACGTGGGTTTCCTCTTTTGACCGACGTTTTCCTCTCTTCTCTTTGTGACTGTCCGTGGCTGATTTCACTATAATATCCGCTGACATGCATCCCCGCCATTCATGCTTCATTGCTCCCTCTGGAGGCTCATCATGATCAACGATATCAAAATGAAAAGAATATTATGCAAGGTAAGTAAATACAATAAAAATACATTTCTCTTCTTTCATCTGCCACGTGCGTTTAATTCTCCCATTCTGCAATTTGATATTTTAGGGAAGGAGACGTAATTTTGGCTATTCCACAGGGAGAAATCCAGCGAAATATTCTTTTGTATGAAATCCAGCAAAATCCAGTTATTGGCATTTCCAGAGTAGTCGAGTAATTGGCTGGAAACCTTAGCCACATTTTGTTTGACTTACCCACATTTTCATGTCTTCCCATATACTTACTTATTGTTTAGTTTCTTGTGTGTTTAATGAACCATTAAATTACACAAGGTGTCCCCTGTGACACAAGATATCAGACTTTCTTCCGACCATCTTATTTACTTTCTTTTTGTTTTTATACTCTGTTTCGCGGACAAACCCGATACGCTCACTTTTCTTTCCCTGTTTTCACTGGAAATGAAATTTCCGGGGGGGAACATGAAACTTTGGCTGATGGCAATGTTCAAGTGAGAAATGCTACACAGAAAAATATGAAATGTTCACTTCCGATTGTTGTGGTGGTGCAGACTGGTAATGGGATACAAAAAATGTCTCATTTTTTGGTGTTTTGTCTTCGTTTCTGTCCTGGTTTTGTTTTATTATGGTTGTACAATAAAGTCAGAGAAATATAAATGTAGCTCCTACTACTACATTCGATGTTACAAGTAAAAAACGGACACTCTAAGAAACAAGCGCCATTTTCCTTAGTCTCCTATTTTCCATGTTTCCTTCCTTCAAAAAGTATTATTGTTTACTTTGGTTGTAGTAGTTGACTTTTATTTAGGTACATAATAATAATAATAAGCGGGCTCGGCTCATACTCGTCCCTTGTTGCAAGTTTTTCCTTTCCGTTTCTTCAACACTATTTCTGTTCCTTTCCAGATTTTTTCTTTCTCCTACCTGGCTACCTCCACCTTATTTATGGTCCTCCTACGAGAATATTACGCTTTCATCCGCATCAAAGTGAACTATAAGCCACAAGCAGTTTGTTCCATTAGATTCCATTATGCAATCAGGAATCATGGTTGGTGGCTACAGGACAAATTTTGTACGCAACCTCTCCTTCTCTCTCTCTCTCTCGCTCCTTCTTTCTTATTTTTATTTTCCTTCATACCCAGCAAAAAAACTCTGAAGAAAGGAAAGCAGAGCTAAACAAGCTTTTATTTATTTGTTACCCGCGTATAATGCATTGTTGGTGGATTCACTCCGAAAGAACATCATTTATTACTTGGTGAACTACATACCTCTTCTCCTTCGGCGTTCCTTCTCCAAGATTCCCGGTAAAAAAATAAGAGGAAGGTAGTGGAAGGTAGGTTAATGGTTGGTCGGTGTACGGGTTTTTGGACACATTCAGGAAAAAAAAAGTTGGAAGCCTTCGTTGTTCCTTGATGGTCCCATCCTGGAGGCATTGCTGGGGCAAAAAAACGGTACATCTCAATCTCGCCAATTTTTTTGTTGCTGTTATTGTGTGAATCGAGGAGAAAGGAGGAAATTGCGGTTTTTAGGAGGGAACAAGAGAATCGAGGTGATTCTGGTTTTACGACGGCAGGAGAACGACAAGAAAAAACTCCACCAAAAGAAAGCAACCCAAGGACACCAGAACTACCGACAGAAATGGTATTCATTCTTTATATAGAAAAGAAAAATAGCAGAAACTTTAGAGAAACGAATGTACACCCTTCTAAACACACATTACCTCAAGTGCATGTGATTTTTCACTTGTAAGAAATTTACACATTGTACATTATTTCCATGAATTGGCAAAACCAAAACTACGCAATAAAATGGCACAGAAAATCATCAAAACTTGGACTGTGAGTTAGTGCTTCAGCATTTGAAAATCCGCAATACTTATTCCCGTTTGCCACTCAACTACCAAAGATAATAATTTCTCTCGGAAAAAATGTTTGCCTTCGCATGGTTGTATTTGAAATGATGATTATGTCATCGTCATTATATCTATTACACAACAATGGCAAAGTATGCAAGATTTTCATGGTTTTTTTCTTTGCCAAAAAATCACTATTGTATATAACAACGATATAAAATATGCAAGTTTTGCATATACTTGTGGAGTATAATAAATTCAAAATGATATTATCGCTGGCTATTATTATTATTATTACGATAAGAGATGAAGAACTCATATTCATCTTGTCTGTTCCTCTTTCCAACCTCCTCATTCACGACAGATGAACAGATGCTAATAATAAACATTCAGCATTGATGCCAGAGAGAATTACAATACTTTCCTTATTTCCTTGCTAAATCCGCAATTTTCCTTTATCTTCTCATTTATTTCTCTGGCGAAAAAATGTCTTTTATTCCTACCGTCTGGACTGTGGCGCATTATCATTTCCCAGATACATACTCATTTTATTTCCATAAAATTCGCGTGATGTAGAAAAGGGCTAGGTTTCTGCTCCGGATAAAAAAAAGTCAGAAAACCAAACAAGTTAATGTGACAGCTGAAAAATATATACATGGTCTGTACGCTGCAGTAAACCGGCAGCCGAGAAAGCAGTTCTCTCCACCTCCAATAATAATAATAACTCTAAAGCTTTGCTGGAGTGGAGACAAAGTACGTCACTATAACTTCCTCCAAAGCATACATTCCTTTTAGGAGGCGGAAGGGAAAAATGGGAACGAGGACAGGACACAAATGACAAGCCTTAAGTTACTGTGTCCATTTTTTCATTCGGCAACCATTCCACTTGCAAAATGTCTTGTCAAGGAGTAATGTAAAAGTGCTCGAGCACATTACATCCTCAAGTACAAGATACAACAACAACAAGTAAAAAATAAAAAAGTACAACAACTGTCTTATGAGAATGTGCTCTCATTTTTTAAATACACACGGTCCAAACTACTAGCACGTCTTCAGTCCAAACAAACAAAGTGGGAAGACGGAAGGAGCTTTCTTGTAACTCTGATGGAGAAATGAAGCCACGACGCATTTTCCTCTCATTTATTCGCCAAGTGGTAAACTATAAATAACTGTTGCCTTCTCACACACAACCAACAGGGGTATATATACTTACATACATGTATGCCCATCTTGTGTGTGGTGGTGGATGATGCCGTTGATGGTTTCATGTGATCATTGTTCATAAAAATTTTCTCATTTTTCTCTACCCTTTCTCCAACCACCATCATCATCATAATCATTAGCATTCAGCAAGGAGAGCGTTCTCTGCTACTCTGTGTANCAAGGAGAGCGTTCTCTGCTACTCTGTGTATGTACTTTATAAACGTACTCGTTCAGATTAAAGAAAGGGAAAAAGATGAATTACATACACTGTTGTACTACGAGAGAAAGCCACAAAAAGATTGGATTCTTTCATTCCTCTTTCTCTCTCTCTCTATCATCTCAGCTCGTGCCTGCGTGCATTCGCAAAATCGTCTTGTCATACTTAAGTAGCCAGTGAACAGTAACAATCCAGCAATTTTCAACCTTAAAAACCTTAAAAAGGGAGTATAACTTTTCTGGGCATGTTCTTCTCTGCAAGGCAGTCAGTGGAGGCTCACTCACACACACACACGGAACAATTCTCGAAGGAGTTGCATGTCTTCTCGAGAAGAAAAACCGTGGGAGAATAATAATAAGAAAGGGGAAAACGAAGAAGAGTGGAGGAAAGAAGAAAAAAGACAAGTGCCTTGCTTTTTCTCCCGTTTCGTGTGGAAATGGAGAAACGGGCTGTTGAGTTGAGTGTGAGGAATTAAGCTGACGGCTATACTCTAACCGTCATTTTTTCCATTCTTCTAATGAATGAATGTGGCTGGATTATGGGGAACGAGGAGGAGTATTCTTGTTCTTTCTTTAAAAAGAAAAAAATACGTAGAATGAAGCAAGAAGATTTTTTTGCATCCGCGTCTTCCTGGTATCCATATCCAATTTCCCAAATTTTTTGCTCTCACTGTTTCTTAAGAAAAAATACTTAAATTAAGTTAGAGAACAAAATAAAGTGGCCACTTGGAAGTGTGTGTACCTATGTACAAGCTTATCATCGCTACATTCTGCCGACCTGGGGAAGGTTTCATAACGAACTAAAACGAACCAACTTTTGCTTTGCATTAAACTTTCATATAACATCCGAAAATTCACATCCGCTTTAAAACGACCCTAATAATATCCCCTCCTCTTGAAGGGAAAGTCAGAAAACAGATTTTTTGGCGTGTCAAGCCAGCTTAAGCGTGTACTACAGATACTTTTGTTATCCACTTAAAACATCTCTACCAAGAGGTAAAACCTTCTCCAGACTTCCGGCTGGAAATGAGTAAAAACGGCAGTAGTTGTCCCAAGAGCTCTCAGACTTGGCGATGAAATTGAGCATTTAAAATAAAACAAAAAAGTCAACTTTTTACCATGCCCCTTTAACTTGTGTGTACTTTTGAAATAAAAAACTGTCCCAGGACAAATCAACTACCTCATTTAGCTTTTTTTTGCCAACTTGTTTCAAGAAAAAGTATTACGAGTTGAGTATTTATTTCTCCGTACATTTTTTTTCTTTACATATATTTCGAAAAAAAGTTGGCTCCTTCACTGGCTCCATAATGATGTGAGGAGGGGAGCATACATGCATACCTAAGAAGAACCTGTTTGTTTAAACTATGCAAGAAAAAGTCTCACGGAAGAATGTCGCATTAAAACACTATTTTTCCTTAGTTCGAGTTCCCTCTTATTTTTTTGGAAGCGAGCTTTTTTCTCTTTGGTACTTGGTGAGCGAGAAGTTAATAAGAGTTTACCTGAATGAAACAATAGAAAACAAAGTAAAAGAAGGGGGAAAGTAGGCGAAACCCTTAAGAGAATTTCAAGTTTGTTCTTCTTTTTTTACAAGGAGTAAAAAACCTATATTGTTGTAGCATATTGAAAATAAAAAAAGACGAGTAAGTTAAGCCAAGAAATACAATAAAAAGGTGAGGAGGATCACGAAGGGAGGCAGAGTAAGCAAGATGAACTGACGCTTACTTTCCATCTCCTCCTTTTGCAAAAGAAATAAAAAAAGAAGAAAAGTTTTTTTTCTCTGCCGGACTTGGCGTTCAGAGAAGAATAGGAATCGATCGTTTTCTTAACCGCTTCCACATGCACACAATACTACTCACACACACACACACTCTCTCTCTTTTGTGTGAGAAAATTGGGCAATGCACATACGAAAGTAGACGCACAAACAATAATTTGGTGGAGAACAGGCAGAAAAAAAATTGGGAGAAAAAAAGTGTTCTTGGCGGCTTAAAAAAGTAGAGAAAAAAGGGAAAGGTCCTCTTCTCGTAATAAAGGCGGTCGTTAGTACTCCATGTAATAATGTAATACAGCCGTTCACTTTTTCATAATATGATATTGCTTCCACATGCACACAATACTACTCACACACACACACTCTCTCTTTTGTGTGAGAAAATTGGGCAATGCACATACGAAAGTAGACGCACAAACAATAATTTGGTGGAGAACAGGCAGAAAAAAAAATTGGGAGAAAAAAAGTGTTCTTGGCGGCTTAAAAAAGTAGAGAAAAAAAGGGAACGGTCCTCTTCTCGTAATAAAGGCGGTCGTTAGTACTCCATGTAATAATGTAATACAGCCGTTCACTTTTTCATAATATGATATTACGAGAAAATGGGAGGCATTCATTCCACAAAGTCGGTCTACAAGATATAAAAAGTAGACTAGACCAGAATGTGTATTAAGCGTGAGATCCGCAAAAGTACAAGAGAAGATGGCAAACATGGAATACACAAGTAGCGCTAAGAGCCGCTCGTTTGACCAAGTCTTACCTTCCTTGACATCATCTTCAATGACCTTTAATATATAAAATATTTAGCTAATCTTAGTTATCTTTTAAATAAATTGTTGCCCATCTGAGAATGGCTGCACAACATTTTTGACACATGAACAAAACCGAGCACAGACCGCAATATCTTTGTAACAACTTTTTGGCGAGGATGGAGTAAACAGCTGCTTTCTAGGGATGTACCTGGTCGCCGGCTTTTTTATGCGTTTCATTATTTCCCGGATCCCTCTCCTTTTCCCCAGAACGTACACCAGTTTATTCAAACTAGTTACTCGAGTAATAATAATATTGTATAATAGGAGTATATATTGCAATTGCACTGCACTTTTTCTTCTCCTCATGGTGGATTCAACAAAATAAAAGTGGAGCACGAAGTAGGCATTTTGGTTTAGCCTGACTCGAGTCGACTCATTCTTGGTACGCATACCTACTTCCTCATCAAAAGAGCAATTTCTTCTTCTTAAAAAAGCCAGAAAGTTTCTTCTTTCTTTGGAACTACGTATGTACCATTATTGCTTTCACTTTTATCCCATTTTCCCAGTTATTTCGCCTCCTTAAACTTTCCTCTTCTGTGTTTCACATATATTTATTTATAAGATTGTTCTAGAAGAGCACACGCAGCCTGATAAAAATTCGACCAAGGATGGCAAAGCAATAAGCATGAGTGCTTGGGAGTGATATTGAGAAAGCCTGTTTTGTTTTCACTCGTGCGTGTACTTATATGTGAGAACACTATTGTTTCATAGTTGGATTTTTTTTGGAGGACAACAAAAGACAATCGAGTTGGAGACGGAAGAGTGAATAAAAGGATGAATACTCGCACATAGAGTGATAGACGGAACGGTTTCAAAAAAGGCAAAACAGCAATTGTATTATGCCTTTCTCGTGTTTTCCATTTTTTTCTGGTGAAAAAAAAATCTATTTTTCCCTTTGAGCAGTAATGGAATCACGGATGAGAAGTGTCGGTTGAGTGTGCGTGCACTTACTTTATTTGGGGCAATAAAGAGTGCTTGCAATATTTCTCTCCCAAACTCTGCCAAAATTCTCTGCATGATGGAGTTGATAATAATAATGATAATCATCGTGTAATCAAGTTGGATATTCGTGACTGATTGTAAGCTACTTACAATGCTTCTGGGCTACAGAAACTAGAGTGTAATTACTTAAGTGACACGCTTGCGTGGTGAGTGGTGGCATTGGATATATAGAAGAGGTTTTGTTGACTCAGGGATCTCAAATGGCAAAGCGCGTGCTGTAAAAAAAAGTTTATGCAAAAACTTGTGTTAAGTGAAGCAGATCGTGCGTATTTCCGGTTTTAGTACTGCGTTGAGATTTATTATGTTCTGCAAATTTTTCTGAATAGTAGGACCGGTAGTGAAGCAAGTATATTATAGCTCACTGTATAACTTGTCGCTCGGAATATTCCTTAGCTTTTAAATGATTAGATTAGGCAGAATGTAGGAGGAAATTCGCTTTATATTTTATGATTCTGATTTATTTATTTAAACTTTTCCTTTTCCGTGAATCATGGGCCATGATAAACCGGAGGAAGTGTAACAAATCGTCAAAGAAGAAACATTTTATGTATCTTTTATTACTTTGAGTTGTGGCAAGAGTTTTGCATGTGAGATATTATGTAGGCCCTGCTCGCACAAGCTAGAAAGCTCCAAGTTACAGAAATTTTTAAAAAATTTAAAGCATAATATTCAGTAGTCAGTGCTCTTGATATGCTTGACCAGCCCATACTTGGCATTCTGTAAGCATGGAATTTCATCATAACACATTTTCCAAAAATTGATCCCAGATTTCAGGATTAAAAGAAGGGTAAAAATGTTATTGTCAGGAAATGTTACCGGCTGGACTTGCACACGTGTGAGCAATTTCAATTAATCATGGCTATAAAATCTGAACATTTATTGAAAAAATAATTATTCAGCAGTCAGTGCTCTTGATATGCTTGACCAGCCCATACTTCGCATTCTGTAAGCATGGAATTTCATATCATAACACATTTTCCAAAAATTGATCCCAGATTGCAGGATTAAAAGAAGGGTAAAAATGTTATTGTCTGGAAATGTTACCGGCTGGACTTGCACACGTGTGAGCAATTTCAATTAATCATGGCTATAAAATCTGAACATTTATTGAAAAAATAATAATTTTATCCATTAGCTAGATTGAAGACCTGAGGTCACAAATTCCAAACATGTTTTGCTCTCGTTATTGTCTCCTACTCCTAAGTATGTCTATACACATATAAACACGTTAGTTAAATTCGGTCATAGTGTCTACCTCGTGCGCTAAATTTTCTTCGGGGGTGTTCCATGATGTTCGCGACCATAAAACTGAAATGGTAATTAATTTCTGTACATTACTAATAAATTAAATACCTGAATACATCACAGCAAAAACAAGTGTACAAAATGGAATGAATGGGCTTTTGTGTTGAAACGTATGAAGTATCAACAATCAGCACAGTTCCGGTGCACGATAGGCTTGACACGACGCAGACAATTGTGAAGTTGACAATAACTTTAGGCAATTTTGCTGAATTCCGCTCCCAGCCCTTTTGTGTTTTTGTTGTCTTGTTGTACGAAGCACATCATCCGCATATCACGATGTGCTCAACTCTGTACACCAGCAGAACCAGACAAAAAATGTCTCGAGACACATTGTAAAACACGTTCTTACAAAGTACCACTCTTTTGTCATAGTCTTAACTGTCATCACATTCGACACTATCATTGTAATATATGTGACAAGATGGTGATCATTCCTCGCAGGCAAATTAGTATTTTCTATGCAGCGATGAAAATGCAAAACAGGATTTTCCCTTTCTTTTATTCCATCATACAAACAGGTTTCTCCAGAAACTCTTTTGTAAAAAAAACATAATGATGTATTTCTCATCTTCCCCGCATTTCTCTTGTGCTCATAAGCAGGTTAAAATGACTAGGATTGTGCTGGGGAAAAGAAGATTGTACAAGTAATAATAATAATATCGTAATGCCTTTTCAGTCCACAGTTTGCATTAATGACCATATTCTATGGGAATCACGTTGACTTTTAAGTATACACATATTTACCATTTTCCATATATTCCTATTATTACACCCAAGTTGAAAGGGATGAGGCTATGGTGGAAATGTGTTCACGCACAAGCACATTCCTTCCGCGTACTTAAAAGCACACTGTATCTACTCAGAAATCAACTCGCTCCCCACACGCAGCCAGCCAGCCTCTTCTCCGAAGCACCATCCAACTTTCAAACGTTTTCTTTCTTGAAGAGAAGGAAAAAGCAGCAGAACTTCTTTTTTATCGCTCATGCATTGCACATTATGATAGTGTGATATAATAGTAGTAAAGGCGCCGCTTCTTCTTGTCATCTCATTCACAGTTTTTCCATTCAGCCCAAATGATCACACCAAAAGATTTCCCTCTGCTTTGCCTTCTCTCTTCTTGCAAGAGGGAAAGGGAACAGGAAGGAAGATACGAGACGTGTGTGTGTGTGTGTGTAAACATTAACAATGATGTGTTGTTTTGCTCCTGGTGTTCCTTATTTTGGACAATGATATAATACAGTAGAACTGAAGAAAACACATTAAAGTTAGTACATGATGATATGATGTGCTGTTGCAGTTAGTGAATCATAATAAGAATGTTGGGGAAAAGAGCAACATTTATTTTTCGTATTTTTATGGTACCAGCTTGTCAGACAGTTTACAACTCGGAGTAATAATAATAATACTATCATGGATGTCTCCCAGTTGAAATATTTTTGCACTCCATTATTCCCTCCTTTAATAGCAGCCATACTCTGAAACATGATTGCCTTGATACACTTTGCTGTGTAGGTAGTTCTTAGTACCCCTGCGTAGTCATTCGTAGTGAAAAGTTATTGGCAGTACAAGAAGACGTAAATATAGAGACGTACAATCGATATGGATTTTTTTTCAAGGACGCGAGAACTTTTTATTCGATGTTGACGCGCGGATCGTTGCGATCCAGTTGAGTGGATAATGGTATTGATATTGATAGCCAACAGCGGTCGTAAAATTTAACGATTTTGAAGTGCACAAAATGCACACTGTTAGTGCAGTGCAGGCGATGGTGCAAGTGTGGTGGTGAAGAAGAAAAATCGACATGCAGCAGGCGTGAAATGACTTTTTATGATTTCATATAGGAAATGAGAATTGTCTCGCGTGTGTCTGTGGAGGTGTTCAATTTTGTCTGCAATCCAACCCACATTTTTTATTCGTGAAGGCCATCATCATAAGAAAAAAGTTTACAATGAGTTTTGTACTCGGTGTAAATAAATAAATCTTTTATAGTACTTAATATAGCTAACTGGTATTTTTTTTTGGAAATAGGAGCATAATAAATATATCACCTACACTTTGTACTGCATCAGATCACTTGCGGCGTTTTTAAACTTTCGAGTGAGTTTCTTCGGTGATGTGGATTGATCAACGGACGAATCTTCCGTGATGTACCCTCCTCGTCCCTCCATGTTGAACTGAGCGACGGCCATGGCTTGTCTCTTTTTGATGAGGGCGCACAACAGAGCCACGGACCAGCAATGCCCCACTAAAATCACCAACGTGAGGAAAGGACAGCACAACACCCAGCTGTCCACACAAAATCCGGCATTCACAAGTTGTCTGAAAGTTGGGACTGTAAAGCGGCTTGACAATCCCCTCAGATAATTTTGTCTCTCCCAGTACTCCGTATTGCCTTTCTGACAGCTTTTAAAGACTTGAAAGAAGTATGCCACGTTTCCCTTTACATGAATAGGGTCTTCGTCTGGAACTCGAGAGGGGACGAAGTAGTCTGGTGGAAGTATAAAATTTGTGAGCGAGGCGGTCATAGCACGGTAGTTAGTCGAAATGTAGGTAGACGTCACATTATGCTGGTAAACTCCGAGCAACATGAGAATGATGCCGAAGACGAAGTGGGATGCGGCAAACCAGGGCAGACTTGAAGAACCTCGAAAGTACTTGTGACGGATGACGTTAAATATGCCAAGGGCAATCAGGACTACTACGATGGCAATGGAAGGACACAGGTTCCTCCTCAAAAGGTGCTTCCACAGTTGGTCTCCACCGTCATCGAAATTTACATGCATCATGTTTGGAATGCTGAGACTCCTTTTCGAAGGAAAGTTAAGAGTAGACCAGCCTTCCATGGCCTGGTTCCATTTGAAATCTTTTAAAAGAATGCAGATTTCCATGAGGAGCGCAATAAAACCGAAGAGCTGCGCCATGAATACGACAACGGGTAGAAGCTTCGTTACATCTTTCGCTTGCTGTAACCATATTGAGAATCTGCTGGGGGAAACGACCGGATCGTTGCTGGTGGCAGTTCCTTTCCCGGAAGCAATTTGAACAACTGTGCCGTTCGCTGTCACAGATGTGAAAAAGTCCCTAAGGTTCACTCGATCTCGCCTGTTATTATTGCAATCTATCAACCGAGCTGAGTCCTTGTCGCCCATTGTCAGTGTTTAAAAAATTAATGAGAATGAAGTCAGAAATACCACTTGACTTTTCCAGTCGAGCAAGAAAATAATGTCATTCCAATTTTAAAAATTTTGCTTCATAACCACCATGTAGTTGTGTAGTCTTTGCAACATTTTTGCACCCCTTTACTTTTTGTACTCGACTTTGAATGTGGGTTTTTGCGTATTTATCATATTTCCATGTCAATTCTTGCTTCCGGGTTTACGCATTGCTCAATACCAAATCGGTAGCTGAGAACCTGTTCAAGATGGAAACGTGTACGCAGTTATCTAAACTATGTAGCAGGAGTGACGAAAGAAGAAGAAGTTAGAGGCTTTTGGGAATACTGACATTTTACAAGTGCGGGATTTTTGCACACGCATGATTGTCGTTAGACATTTCGTTTTAAGTAGTTATTTTAAAATTGAGGAAATTAATTCACTCTTGTAATTAAATGTTTGCTGTGTTGCGTGTCTTTCTGGCGTTTGGATTTTTACGCATTACACATTTCTGAATTACGGGAACAAATGTTTCCTGAAATGAATAGTATTACATAGCTTCCATTTTGCATTCAGCAAAATCATCCAGGGCAAGGAATCATACTACAGTTCTTCTAACGCGTGTACATGCATCACTACTACTGCCACACCACTCCCCAAACAGTGGTTGTGTCCTTAACAAGTTTGAAAGAAAAATGAAAACTTTAATTACACCCTTCTACTTTGGTGGGTGTGTATAGATCGAAGAGTTTCACAAAATTTTAGGCACTCCTGGCTGTTTGCAACCTTGCTTGAGTTCTTAAAAAACCTTGTAACACTATTGCTAAAAAAAACTCCATTTAATTCAGTTACACTTTCTTGAGTGTTGAATTTCCAGATGGTGCGGTGCGAAGTGCAAAATATAGTATTCAACATGCGATTTAGCAGGTAACTGAACAGCTTTGCTAATTAACCAGTGTATGGAATTCCTACAAACATGTGTGCATATCTTCAACGAATAGCCATGTTTTTAATTCAACAAAGAAAATTGGAATTCAAGATGAATTAACTCTGATTTGAAGACTCTGCAGTTGGATAAATTCATCAAGACCATATCGTGCATTAATTTTTTTCAAATCAGAAGGGTGATACGAATCAGACGATGATAGCTGTACTCAAAATTAATTCAATTTTTAGACAAGAATTTATTTCAAATTATTATACGAATTTCATTTTATCTTTAATTTTCATTACTTACGCAGACTGTGGCAAAACACTGACTTGATATTAAAATTTATAACGTTTCAAATTGCAACAGCACAACTGCCACAAGTTTCAGTCTTTCACTTCATCTGTTCATTACCGTCTGCAAGAAACCACGCATGGTAAGAATTCACGTGCTTAATTTGAAGATATACATTTAGTAGTGCATACATAATTTTTCCTGTAGGCTTTCCCTGATGTTGGTTATTAATTTCGTGTAATGTATGCACACGCTAACACAGTTTGCATACCACATGACATCAGTATAAAACGTGCGGAAACACCAGAGCTAAAGATATGATTTCGTAATACGGATATGTGTTTACCTAAATACATAACCTGCTTCTTAAAACTAATGGCGATGGAGATTTTTTCTCCGTATTTCAGAGTGTGCAGTTGTGCTTTGTACAATTAAAATGAAACAAAAAAAAGAGGAAAGAAGTAAAAGGCTGTGAATCTTTTCCTTTGATCAAGCTCAAGCCGAAGAAGAATGGGCACAGGAACCAAGATTTATGTAAGCCTGTGGAATCATTTTTCTCTGTTTTTTAAGGCTTGCTCGCGTTTTTCTTACGGATTTTTCATTTTAACGAAAAAAGTATGTCATATATTTTGAGTGTTGATATATTGGGCAACCCGAAGAGGCATGCAACATTTTCGGGACATACACTGTCCAACTTAAAATTATAGTTTGGTGTTATAATAATAATAATAGTAATGAGGACGGGGAATATGAAAACCAGTTCAGTAGAAAGGTTTTCTTTTTCAGTTGGACGGACACATACAACGAGGCACTCTTCGAACGTCCATCCGTATTCTCGAAGTCCACAGTCCACACACAACTCACTTCGCCCACCACCACTACCACCATCATCAAGTTCACACATCATTCATTTCACGTCCAATACACTTCCCTTATTTGTGGCGATGTTGAGATTTTGTTCTTGAAGTCTGGAGCGAAGTTTTAGGAGGGAGATAAACAGAATATTGCTCCGATTTTTTGTGAGAATGAAGCCAAAGCACGCAATGTCGACGTCGATGTCCAAATTATATTTTTTGCGATGATAACCATGTTATCATCGTTATTATCAGCATGATATATAGCACGTGAAAAGGAAAAGCGGTACTCAGTCAGCTTACTGATGGGATGTGAAGTTATAAGTGGAGACGGGAAATTTTCACTTTCGCTACTTCGTCAATATTTCGGTGTCTATTTCTTTATTTCTCCAGCTACCCATTTCACTCGGTGGGTTCAGTTGGAAGGAATTTCTTACATACGTGTATGCATGCGTTCCTACGCTCCTCTGGAAAAAGTTGAGAGAGGAGAGCTGGTGAATTTTATCTTTATCGCTGTTTGCGCACTATTTTCCGAATTCCGTATGCATGAATGAACGAGTGAATGAATTTTCGCTGTGTCTATATGGCCTCTTCTGGTTTTCGCAGGGCCAACGGAATTCGTCATTTTATGGAGAAGCAATTTTATTGATGTAATACAAGGACGAAAATTTGTGTAGCGTGATCAGGGAACGGAATGAAAATTTGTTCGGTTGAATAGCTCATTATTCTTTCTGATCATGGTGATACCAAAGTTTTGCTGGATATATGTCGAAGTGGATGGGATGATTGACCTGGATTTTATTTACGACTTGGTGAGTTTCAGATAACATTGGGACGTTGGGAAAATGTGCATAGAGGACCTTTTTCATGTGTTCATTTGGATTTGCTCTGTTCCTGTTTTGTTGACCAGAGTTTGCTGGTTGGGTAAGCTGATGAAAAAGCTTAATTTCATAAATAGAACCAAAGAAAAGTAACTTTACTCCAAAAATTGTAGTAGCCCCGATAAGGCAAAGTTATGGACGCAGTATGCAAATAAATATTGTAAATGCCTGAAGTGGAGATATAATTTTCTTGTGAAAGAGAATTTTAGCGAAATGAGCTCAAATACGTATAGGTATACGTTCACTCCACATAGTTATCAAGGAACTAGCTTTTTGGCTAAGCCAACGCATTATTTATTACAGAATGCTTTCATGCACAATCTCATCCTCATCATCATCAACATCATCCTCATCATATTTTATTAAATGAGTCAGGTTTACATTACTTGTGCATTTTGCTGCTAAGTGGTGCGTACTATTACATGATTCTAAATAAAAAATGGAAACGGTGATTAGGAATGTACATATGCATACTAAAACACTGGCCCACGTCGTCCCGAGGCGACACATGCACAGCTGTCACAATAATTTGAAAGTGTGTGGCTATAAAGAGGAAACGAGGAAATTAGGAGCAAAAAGGAAATTTTTAAAACTATGTACCGTGTTTCATCTCACTAGCTGTGAAAATGCTAACTCAACTTTACAAAGCGCTAACATCACGACAACACCACACATGTACACTTGCCAGAAACCACAAAAGATAGTTTAATACAAACAAAAAAATGTAGCTCATTTTTTTCCACGGAGCAAAAACATATAATTTACATTTAACGTTGCAGCCAAATCAGCAAAAGCTTTTAAATCTCACCGTCATTATTATTGTTATTGTTAAAGAAGAT
>JAHZNF010000487.1:0-14270 GCA_027744215.1 Troglopedetes dispersus | reverse complement strand
ATTATTACGTTGTCATTTTTTCTTATTGTTTATTCGTATTCATAAAGTAGTAGTATATCCTTTTCAATTTTATACTTCATATTTAGCATTACGTAATTGCATAAATTAGTGTCACGTAATATCATTTTCGTTGAGAATATTAATAGGCTCCTGGTGAGCGTCTGGATTTGATACTCTTAATCATCCGTTTCTGGTCATAGTAAAAAAGAATTTATTTAGGGACACATCATATTATCTTAATGTTGGACACATTACATCTAAGTACTACAGATAGGTACTAATTTTTTGTGTCCATGTTCGCTAAAATTGTCTCGTAAAGACACCTTGTTTGTTCTTACCTATTGAAGTAGAAACATACTTTTCGACAAGCTACCAATTGTCTTCCAGAGACAATAATAATATCTGTAACATTGTGTACAAAAGTGGAGCACAATAATCATAATTGTAGAAGGAGATACTAAATTGGAGTCTCCCTTCACAGTACAATTGTCGCTGTAGGTGGCCATTTATGATCACTTTTTGACGAATGGTCTAAACAAAAGGAGTAAATTGATAACTTCCTTTTTCTACATGATGTCCTGTTGTTTCTGGTGTGTCATCTCCACACACAGGACATGGAAAAGATGCGCCAGAGCAAAAAAAATATATGGTAAAGGTGTTATCAACATCATTACACTTTGTGTACGTGTTTAAAATGACTGTTCAACATTTTAACAATGAACTTCACGATTTAATTATTGAAGGGAAAGGTTACGGCGGCAATAAAATTTAATAGTTTGTGTGAGCGTGTGTGCGGTAATTTACATGTTGTTTCCTCTAAAAACAAATTAGGACATTCCAAGAAATATATCAGAGGTGGGTACACTCTGGCGCAGTGGTGATAGGCAAACACCCAACTTCCATTTCCATCCTGAACCATTCAAAGGGCTGGCTGGTTTCGTTTGGGAAGGAAGTGATTTTTTTTGTTCTGCTATTGTTTTTATAGAACAATAAATATCTTTTTGGAGAAGAAGATGCATAGCACCGCGGCGTGATACAGAGGACATGTACGTATAACGTGTTTCTTGTTTGGCGCAACATCCACTGGCGCCAAAACGGAAAACTTTTTTACTGTAATTTAAGGAACATAAAATGGAGACATTTTGAATACGCTTACAATGTTTTTCTTTGCACACATGTATTTAAAGCGAAATCTGTTGCTAGAAAAGATGTGTGGGCAGGAGAGTTTTTACGTGCCGTTTATTGCTCAATAATGGGTACGTTGAATTTCGCAAAAAAATATAGAGAAGTGGGTCCAAAAAAATATGTTCTGTTTTAATGACGGCGAACCAGTCATTGTGAGAAGTCAACAGTCCAATAACTTCTGTATTTTTAAGAGGAGTGAGAAATAAAGACCCTGCCACGTCCACCTCGTTGCTGATTGGCATTAAAATATAAATAATCAAGTTTCAACCTCATGGGATGCTATCGATTTACCACTCCAAAAATATAAGACGGGCCACTTGTGCATTCCTCTTGAAAAAAAATCTTGGCCACGTCGTAAGTATTACGTGCTTGATAAGTATAAGTGTTATGGTAGTGGGCTGTGGCAAAGATGATAATAAAATTGTGGAAAAAATGGAATAACACGAAATTGTAGACGTACTGGCCTACCTAGTTTGACTTTATTGCGATTTTAGGTGACTTAACCTTCAGCGGTGTTTTAAATTTGGAATAACATTGAAATGACGCTATTCTCCCTGTCATCCTCGGTGTAGATCATTTCACGCTTTTCATCTTTGGCTTTTATGATTACATCCACATTGAAGACCATCCTGAACATATTTTTTTAGATATTCGCACGAGAGTTTCGTTATGGAAAATGAGTGTCATTGTAACACGAACGGAACGTGAGATATTTTTGAATCTTCTGTGCGAAGAAAATTAACTGGTTGTTTTCTCTCTCTCTCGTGCTCACAGAGGATGAGTTCAAGATCAATGAAATGAAGCCCAAGAAGCACATCCGGAGAGTCTTAAATCAAACGTGGGTTTTTATTTATGTTCAATGATTTACGACACATGGTCGAGATTGGAACACGAAGAGAAATGGATGGAGGACTTTCCAGGTTGACTGCTGCCAAAAAACTAGATGAAGGCAATTTCTGACGTCATCAATGTATGTGTGTGTATGTGTGCATATGGTTGTGTGTGAATGTGTAACAAGTTAGCTAGAGAACTCAAACGAGCTAAAGCCATTATCATATCACAATAACTTTCGAAGAAACATTGTATGATCAAATATTGAATATTGCCTCAAAGCTTGGCTGGGCTGAGAGAACAGGCTAAAAATATTTACTTTTCGAGCATGAATTGAGTGACAAAAAGCAAAAGTAAATTGAAGGGAAAAGGGCAAAAAAATGCTGAACAGACGATAAATTGGTTATCTCTCGAATTCACAAAAGAAAATTGTGTAACATGTGCTTCCAATATTACTCTGAAGAAAGCGAAGCCCGAAAAAAAATTATCGCCCACGGAAAACTCGAACTGAAGTGTGTGTGTGTGTGACCCATAAATATTTCATCTCCCTTTTCGTTTCCTTTCTTTTAACGGGGCGTCGGGAACGTCGTGAAATGGCAACGGCACAAACGAACCAACTGCTTCCCATGATTACCCCATTTATTTTTCAAATTGTTGTGCTAACGGATGAGATGACGTGCTGGTGAAAAATAACCCTTTTCCTCATCACCGTTGTCCTCTCAATGACACGCATGCGCATTTAAAAATGAAAATTACGCTGTGCTTAATTTTAGCAGAAAAACATATTAATATCCTCCAGCCTCTGAGTGGCAGCACGCTGTTTTTATTTCAGACTTGGCCGGCTCCACCACATATATTAAAGGGAGTTACGATAATAACAGGAAACGAGACTGAAAAGAACTTAAAAACATATTAAATAAGGTTTGATAATCCATTACGACAGTATCCTGCAAAGTTATAAAAATACATAAAGGATGCATTTTAAAAAAATGTCTTGATATCTTCTCATTTTTTTTCAACATTTTTGTTCTAAAAAGAACTTAAAAACATATTAAATAAGGTTTGATAATCCATTACGACAGTATCCTGCAAAGTTATAAAAATACATAAAGGATGCATTTTAAAAAATTGTCTTCATATCTTCGATTTTTCAAAGAGCCATTCGCCAAGGCTTTTTGCGAGAATTCAAGTTTATACCATTTCATTTATAAAAATACATGTTCGGCGAAGCAAGTAAAAAGGAAGACAGCTTGACGTCGTCGTCGCGTGGGTTGACTTGAGCTGAAAGACGAAGTGGCTGCCTCAACTGGTGATCCTGCGTTGCGTTGTCGTGTATAAAAATTATTGTATCTTTTGTGCAATTCTCTCGCTGAAAAAGATTACTTCTTTTACAGGTGATCAGCAGAGCAAGTCATGTATTTTGGGCAATATACTTGATTATGCTTATCAGTAGGAAATATTGTTGTAGGTTTTAAAATGGCATGCAAATTTAAACGGATTAAAAAGTAATAAACATAATTGATTATAAGAAGATTGTAGCATTGATTCTAGACATTATGTTGAATTATTTTAGTTTTTAGTTATGCGTGAAAAACTTATATAGTTTGTCGTGTAGCATCTTTGATGTCTGATTACTGCATTCATTAGACATGTTTTGTAGCAAGAAAATCGTGGATATTTTATTTTACCCTTCATTTCGCTAATGGCTATAAGCTGTTATCATCAATAAAGATAGTAATTTTGTTCCTTCCTCAACTGGTTAATGTGTACCAGAGATATGCAATCGAGTTGACTGATGGTGTCGACAAAAATGTTGAAAAAAAATGAGAAGATACAAGGGTACATTCATGTTCACTTTGTTCATCCTGTTTTCTTTGAAATCTTGTCATTATCTCTTGTCGTGGCATGTTAGGAATAAAACTGGTAGGGCGAGCGGCAAAATAGAAAGAGTGAGAGCAAATCACACAAATAAAGGACCAAATGGTGCATTTGTATCATCTTTCATTACCCTCATCAGTGTAATTATTGTTATTGCCTACTTTCCGTAGGTTATCAAGTGCACCACGAAATCAAGTTTTTCTTCAGATGGCCCCTTCTTGTTTGAAAATTCCTGAGGCTTGTAGCACGTTAAGTGACGCAGTCTTCAATCTTCTCGCGATGAGCAAGAGTTTTTTATGGCGAAAAGCAATTAAAATGATCTATGCTTGAATGACTTGGTATAAAACGATAAGAGACAAGGAGGCCGGCTCAACTTGTCGCTCTTGCGGAGAGTGACGTTGCGTCTGTGATCCTTTGCCAAGATAGCTCCCCTGTCAAATTTAAAGGAGTGCAAAAAATATGGCATGTTGTCGTCTGTGTGACACAGATTTTCTGCTTTTTCCACCCATCCTTAATAATATTATAAAATGCACATGTGATCCTTTGCCAAGATAGCTCCCCTGTCAAATTTAAAGGAGTGCAAAAAATATGGCAAATTGTTTGTTTACTTAACTTTTACGAACGATAACAAAAAGAGCAATTTCTCAAATTTATTTTATCTGAATGAGAGCTGTGCTAATGCGACAGGGCTGTTTTCGACTAACAAAATAGGAAGAAACTTTGCAATACATTTGATTTGAAGGTGAGAGAAAGTTTCGAAATTTTCGAGCACAACGAGGATGCCATTAGTCTAATACTTTTCCTTATGGGAAAAAAGTTAATAGTAACAGCGAAACAGGATGGCTCCAGGTGAAAAGGGTTCGACCTACTCAGAGAGTGGAGCACTACTAAAGTCACCATATTTCTTTGAATATTCTTCTCTGAAGAGGAGCTGCAATGGGACTGTGGCTCCTCGAAAGAAGAAACCTTCTTTGTGACAAGTCACATTTCCTTTGATCACGCTACCAAAGAAAAGCCGGTTAGACGTTTCTGCCCTGGTGAAAATTGTATTATGCAAATTGGAACGTGAACCAACTGCACTCACGCGACTGCATGTCGATAGTTGAGTGAACAGAGGAAACACAGGTCGTTATTATTATCCTACCAGAAAAGTAGAATTAAGATAAAGACTAAAAGTGAGCCACTGGTAGCTTTCAACTTACTTATGTATAACTGCTAGTAAAACTAGCAACATTGATAATTCAGAGTAGCCACAATGCTATTAGCAGTGCACAATTTTTTGTGTGCATTATCATCCGAAATCTGAATGAAGCCTACTTTCTTCGTTACTTTGACTTGCTTTCGTATCAACTTTAATCAATGTTGACATGGGTCATAAAGCTTAAAAGGAAACTTTTTAATAGAAAAATATTGGACACAAGAAAGAACTTCTGTGTGTAATGCATATAAATATTTTTTTTCAGTTGGTGCTCTACAACTTGATTTCCTCTTGTCAACTTGGCTTGATTGTTGGTTCAATAATGCATCCGCATGTTTCCAACAGCGGAATGGATCACATTATTTTTAATAACAAGGAAGTGGAAATGTGCCAGAAGAGTATGATACCCAAAAGCCTGCACAACATGACACATCAACTAAACCAGTCAAAAAACGCAACATTTTCTTGGAAAAGGGCACCCAGCGTTTGCATTTTTATGTGTGTGTGTCTCTCTCTTTGCTTCGTCTCCCATGTGCATTTTATAATATTATTAAGGATGGGTGGAAAAAGCAGAAAATCTGTGTCACACAGACGACAACATTTTAAGAACAACTATGGAGTAATATTTTAGTGGGAAAATCTGAGAGCATCCTCATTTCATATGATAACTGACGAGTTGGCGACCATGTCATCATCATGGTTTCCTTTTTATGAAGGGAGGATGATAGGATGAGCTATTCGGGACTCCATCAAAAGAGACAAAAATACATAGATGTGTGTGTGTGCACACATAAAAATAAATTTTTAGAACGTCATTACCAACCCAGTTTTACTTTTGAATCACGCTTCATACACGCACTTGAGCACGAATGGATAGAAAGAAAAACCAATGAGATGATGATGTAACACGATCGTTCTTTCGAATCCTTCACACTTTCCTTTTCGACAAGAAGCTTTTTTCGCTCAGAATCTATGCATACCTACTCTTCAACAAAATGATGGGAAACTCATGATGATTAACTCAAGGTTTTTATTTTTTTACTTTCTTTATTCTTTTCAGGGACTGGGACGTTCGGCCGAGTTGTGCTGGTTTATGATCAGGTGCGATCGGAATATGGAGCGCTGAAAATCCTTCAACTCCACGATGTAATCCGTTTGAAGCAAGTGGATCATGTGAAGAATGAAAAAAATATATTGAAAGTAGTGAAGCATCCGTTCATCGTCAATATGTAAGTGGGACATAAAAAGAGCTTGAAATTATGGTGTTTTAGTACGAATCGCAAAGTTTGCACATCACTAAGCTGATCTCATTTGTCTCCGAACAATCATATTAAAAAGTTTCGTCAATGACATGACATGATTTTACTACTATGAGGACAGTGGTTTTGAATGCCAACAATTTTTTGTCTACTAGTGTGTCGTTGTTACAATCGTCTTAAGGAATTAAACAAGACTCACAAAGTACTTTTGAATTCGACCATGGAAGCATGAAATCACACACTCAAATCTACACTAACAAGCCTCAATAACACACACATGGCTTCATTCTGGAAACAATTTTTATGTCTTTTGTCTGAATGTTAACTTTTGCAGCAATTTTTGTTCACAAGAGTTTGCCAAAAACCCGCCCCGTTCAATTTATAATGGTATAATATGATACGCCCAACAAAAAAGAATGCTTCCTTACGGCCTTTATGACTTCATCTTATTACGTTGTATTGTTCTTATTACGCGGCGCGAATCGGTGAAGAAAAAAAACTAACTGCGAGGTCTATACTTTACTTCTCCAAAAAAGTGAAATGACCAAAGTTTGTTAGTAGCTAATATTAAATCGTAGAAGAGGCTTTTGCCAACAAAAATGAGGGATATCAGAAAATCAAGTTTGGAGCAGTATATTATAATTATACTTACATGAGTTCGTTGTCTGCCGTGGTTTATGACACAAATTAATTTTTTTTGCTACAAAAGTTTATCATACGATAATGCGCTGCTGGAAGGAATCTGTGCCCACGCGCTTATTTAGATCGCCTCTTCTCTCATGAGAAAACAAACAAACAACTTTAGTACTTATTACTACCACGATTTTTTAATGAGGCTTAATTGGAGAATAAAATTGCAACTGAAATCACTCCAAAAACCGTTGGGTGTCTCGTTCTTCCAAAAAAATACTACACTGTTGTGTGCACCACAGGGATGGTAATAGATATTTAAATATTTTCTGCCTGCTGGGGTTATTATGGTATGCAAATGAAGAACAAATATATAGCTACCCTGATAATTTCGTGGCTGCAGGCTTGTATTATTTACAAATCAAATTATCACAAGAAACTTGGCCTAGGTCAGCGTAAAAAGACAAATTTGTCATTTCAGACAATAAAGTTGATGGTGATGCGAAAGCTAATTTTAATATTTTCGCCGATGCCAGATTCTGAAGGGTATACTTATGTGAGAATTACCAAAAATAGGAATGTTTACAATCGAAATATACGGTGGCATGATCTCAACAGAAAATTCCTCAGTTGGTATAATTGACCTTTAACCACGCGGATGTTTATTGGATTATTATTATTGAAATGAACTTTAGGCACCCTTAACACTTGTTACCATAATTGTACTGCAAAAAAAGAGAAACACTACATTGCCGTAACCCTACCGTGATGTATTACCCAATTAAATTTATTTTTTATGTGTTCAAAAAGGACTACCGATTTTGTGCACAAAAATTTGTCTATCTTTACCAGAAAAATAAAAGTTAATGATACCGTTGTGTGTTTTCACACAAGCGGTAGAAAAATTCAAACAGAGTCGCTGTCATTATAACAATAAGCGTAATAAATTACTGAGCCTCGAGAGAAACTGAAAGTCATCGTCGTCATCACCATCAACTCGTCAACCAAGGAACCCACAAAAGTATTTCCTTTTACAACGAAACAAAAATTCAACTAAAAAATTATTTCCCATTTAAAATGACAAAGGAAAAAATGCCAACATTATTATATTGGTAAAAAAATATTTTTTTTTGGAAAAGAGGTAAAAAAAGGATTTCTGCACAAAAAGTGATTTGAACCGTAAGTAATAAAGGAGGAGGAGGAGAATTGCAAAAATAAAATAACAGAACAAACAGGAGAAACAAATAAGCATATAAATAATTTTAACAAACTTCATAGCTATAAAAAAAGTTTACGTTATGTGATGTCTTGTGTGTCGCTCTTTTTGGACATAATTTTCTATTGTATTCCAGATGTGCACATTTAACGTGAGACACACTACTGCCAACTTGGTCCTTTTTTATATGGCAATTTTTTTTGCCAAGTCAATACTTTGGGCTTCTGAAAGCTTCAACTCCCATCATCGTGTCGCGTACTCTTCTTCCTTTCAAACGTTTGTTTTTTTTATCCTGCTTGTTTCACTGACTCTAGCTACTTTGTGTGGTGATGCCCTTTTTGGCAGTCAAACAATGGGGATTTAAATTGGGAATGTAAAAACACGACAATGACGATGACGATGATAAGCCAAAAAACATAACAAAAATGTAGGGATAGTTGTGTGGATATTAACATTTTTTCCTTTCATCTACGTAAGACTTTTTTTCACTGACTCTTCACTGAAACATAATCACCGTAAATGATAATTGAATACTGTGAAAAATACTATTATTATCCGATGATGTACCTACTGTTGGTACATGTGCTCACTGTAATATTATTAGTCTATTATAGAGAAAAATGAAATGCTTTGCTCTACTAAATAGCATTATCATTATTGGATTTATTTTTTTTTGCATGTTGATGTTATGTTTGAAGGAAGGGGCACTACAAGGACGAGTCTAATATCTACATGCTGTTTGACTACGTCTGCGGGGGCGAGCTCTTCTCATACTTGAGGCGTGCTGGGAAATTCTCTTCTGCCACAAGTAAATACAAAAACAAGATATTTTTGCTCATCCTAGTAGATTTTTTAAATAAGGATAAAAAAAATTTGTGCGGCATATTGTTTCAAGTCTTCCTTTTGTTGTTAAAAAGCGAGGAGAAAAAAATGAAGTGAATGAATTTCCGTATACTTTAATAGAATGTTCGTCACTACCTCAAACTTGAACGCAACACGTGTAAAACATTTGCTTATTTAGAAGTTGCACATAGCTAACCGCGTTGGACAAAGAAGGTCATTAATCATCATCATCGGTGTACCTACTTGAACTGACTTGAAATTCAAATCCTTGTTCCATTGTTCCACTTCTTCCCAGTCCTGGTCTTTTTTTAGTCTACACAGAAGCCATACTCTTTGTAGCAGCGTGCTTGTCAGGTGTTTTTGTATGCTTGTGCTGTCAGCTTGTTCTGAAGCGTGACGTTACCTTATTCTGTCGAGGATATTTTTGTTCTTTTGGAGTGAGTGTCACCTTTGAGGAAAAAGTGTATCACACAACTAATAAACAAAACAACAATAATTCTGGTGAAGTGAACAATGATCTATTATTACTCGGAGATGATAAATACTTGTGGGGAAATGTGGGAGCTTTCATGTGGCTTCCTTTCCTGAGAAGCCATTAGCGATCTCCTTACAAAATGATGCCTAATTACTTACCATGTGTATTTTTATTGAAGTGTAGTTCCTGAAGGATGCTCTAAAATGATTGCTGATTATTCTTGTAGGTGCCTAAAAAAATGGATTGCTGATTGGTCTAAGATGAGAGGGGATGGGGTTTAAATTGTTTGATTGGCGACATGAATGACTTAATTTTGCATTTTTTACAGAGATCATCCAGTCAAAAGGGCATAACAAGGCGGTTGATTGGTGGGCGTTAGGTAGGTCTATACTACATTAATTCCCTATGATTGCGTAAATTATGTCAGAGATGGGTACGATAAGGACTATATATTACGACAGTATCCTCCAGTCAGCCTGATTTATGAAGTGTCCATAATGATTGTCAGTTGGACCATTAAATAGTTTTTTTTACCATAAACCGCCTTCCATTTGCATCTTGTTTGATGGCGCTAATGCTCCTCTACTCTGTTCTGCCGCTTTGATATAGGTGTGTTGATTTATGAGATGAATTGTGGCTATGCTCCATTTTACGACGATAACAACTTCAGTACGTACGAGAAAATACTGGCCGCCAAGCTGGAATGGCCAAAGTACATCGATCCTGTGGCGAAGGATTTGATCAAGAAGCTACTGGTCCCTGATCGATTCAAACGACTTGGTAACATGAAGGTAAGCCGGTCGAAACTCTAATAAAAATTTATGACACGTGTGGGTGTACGATTAGATCCAAGCATCTTCATTAAAAGTTTGCCTCGTCCGCACACAATATGTGAGTATAACCTCGCAGTCAGTTTTTTTCATAGAATTTGCTACACATTCTAAAATAGTCAATATTTGTGTAAAGCGTCAATGTCGTCGTTGTCTCCAATACGCTTCGCAATAAAACTCTGCTCACACTTGACTTGCCCATGATTATTATGATTAAGTGACCTACTCGGTTTTTTTCTACAATATTTATTGGCTAATTATTGGTTTCACTCGGAGCAATCTTGTTCATATTTTTATTGCAGAATGGTGCAGATGATGTGAAGCGTCACCGTTGGTTTAGAGACTATGACTGGGACGATGTTAGCAATCGTAGGCTGCAGGTAAAGTCTTATTCTCTCGAATTCCAATAAATCCTCCTTTCAAAACCCTTGGTGAATTGTGATGTAGATGATGATAATAATGTGGCAACTTTCCTATTTGGACAAGTATTTTTTAAATAAAAAATGATTCCGTTCATATTTCAACAGCCCCCAATCATTCCAAAGGTTTCGTTCGACGGTGAGTATGGCATTTAATTTTTTAAAAACATTCTATCAAAAAATTTTATTCTATTACAAAGCATCCAATCACTTCTTCATAACATCGGTACCTTAGATTAATAATGAATCTTTTGATTTTAAGGTGACACGAGAAACTTTGATGAGTACCCCGAGGAGGAATCCTGGAGAACGAATAGTGGGATAAACGATACTGAAATGAAGTTGTTTGCGGATTTTTAGTCAGGTTCATAAAAATATTCTGTGTACATAGAAGTTGTCTTAATAAGGATAAAAATTTGTAACTTTTTTTTGTAAGTTGAAATGTTTGTAAGTCTGCCAAATACTTCACTTACATAGAGAATAAGTCGTTCATGTATCAAAAGGTAAAACTTGCCTTTACGAGTTAATATAATATTTTTAGTATTACATAAAGTACGTTTAACTCAGCTCGCATTAAACAATATTGTATATTATACTTGAAACGCTTTACTGTAGAAACACATTAATTGCAGGAATAATAATAATAATATTTTTGCTGCGCAAAAAACAGAGAAACAAATGTCAGACCAAAAAAAGTTACTACTACTGCTATTGTTTGTTAATTAAGCTTTATTAAGAATGTGTCACGTGTTTTCTTGTAGCCTATATTTGACTCGAGGGACTATTACATTTTTTTGTGCTGCCATTGTTGGCATAATTAAATTCACATGATCACAATATATTCCTTTATTTAGCCAATAATAGTTGCACATGTCTTTTTATGAATTTATTGTATTCTGAAGAGCTGAGCATATCAAGACACAAAAATGATTCGTGACTCATCAGTCCACGTAATTATTGCTATTATTATTACTTTCTCATCAACTACGCACTCGCTGGTAGGCCTCGATTTTGACCGAAGGGGAAATTATAACAAGCTCATTTGTAATTCATAGACGGATAGATTATCGCTTCCATAAATGCTACTTACTTTTTCGTCTTTAACTATCCTTATTAAGTACAGAAGCAGCAAACAGAAATAAAAGAAAGTGTATTGGCAATCAGTAACAATCACGAATGTGGCAAGCTGGCAGCTAACGATCGTTCTATAGTTTAATGGAATTTTACTTAATTCTACCTTTCTAAATAAAATAAATAAAAGTACTTTGTTACATGCAAGTTTCATGAAGCCGCATGACGTTATGCCGCCCTGGTATTATTTAATTAAGGGAAAGGAATTTTTTTTCAGTAAGTTTGTACTTCGATATTATGTGTGTGCAGAATGCAATGCAAAAGCTGTGAATCTCAAATATTACATGCGTAAACGTAGACGATAAAGCTAAATACTACAAATAAGCCATTGACAATTAATATTTTGTGGGGAACCTGCTACAAATCGGTTCCATAAGGTAAAAAATAATTAAGAATACTGCCGAATTGTAATCTCCTTCAATCAAGCCTGTATTAATTTTCTAGGCTGCATCAGATCAGTGTTTGCTCCTTACGCGAAACCCAGTATTTTTTGTGTAAATACAAATGAAAAATATTGAGATAGGAGTATTTCATTACATAATAATGTTATTATTGTTATCATTAGTCGAAGATAAACATGAAAGAAGCCAAGCCGAAAGTGGCATTATTAAAGGCTTTTTGTTTAATTTCATGCTACTATACTCCTTTATATATGAGTATTATCTTTAGAGCGACTCAGTTAAGATAGCACACAGTACGAAGATACATAAAATATTTTGTCTTCGTGAAAATTTTTGCTAGTTAAGCAAAGATAAGTCCCAAGATAAACTAATGGTTTAGTGGATACACTGTTGTTTTGGAGGATCGTATGTATATCTGGTTACGTTCGTTATGCAATAGTAATTATGTATTACTCTGTAAAATAATAGCTGTAACTCTTGCAGTAAGTTGTAGAGGTGTATGTATATACATTGTTATACACATTATTATCATTATGGATCACGTAGTATAAGAAGTATTTTAATAAAAAGCTTCGAGATCGTATCCAGTGTTATCTTGTCTTACATTCCACTTTTTTTCGAGCATTTTCTTCCCCAGTTCCTGGAAACCCTATCGGATAATGATTTTTTTCATAGGAAGGAAGGAAGGAGTAAAGAGCTGGCAACTTGTGCGAAGAAAAAGTGGAGCTCTCCTGTAATAGTTGTAAGAAAAGTTCTAATAATAGACAGGAAATGTCTCAAAAACTCTTCAACAATTTTTTGTGTTGATTTGCTGGCGAAATAGGCACACTGACCTGGCGAACCACTACTAACACTGTGGTTATCATCATAACTTCCTTTTTTATTTCTTTACCTAATCAATACTTTTTTGTTTGATGTAATCCCGACTTGACGAGAAATACATGGTTAAACATATCAGAATCATTACCGTTCCTCTGAAAGAGAAAAAAAAATAAAAGTTTTTTCTCCCACAACCTACATCGATTTGCACCAAAATCACGTTAAACAGGGGGGATTTTTTGTGGGGAAAAGTTCACAACGTAGTTTATCGTCCCAGAGAATCATATTGACCGAGAGTATAAATGCGAGGTAATTTGCACTCCAGATAATTCACCGTGAATATATCTTTCCAAGCTACTTTTTTTCGTCGGTCTTTCAAAATAAAATTGTGTGTGAGTGTGCGAATGCTACACGTGGGAAAGAAAACATCAGTGGAATGTGTGCTCTGCTGCTTGGTTGCGACCAACTTGTTCACGATATTTTTCTGGAGAAGGTACATGGAAGCCCTTGTTTGCCAGCTCCATTTTTTCTATAGGTTTCTCTCACAACTTTAGGTTGGCAAGTGCTAATTCAGCACACACCGGGAACAAAAAAAGTAAAAAAATATTTTTTCTCTTCCGTGCAGCCATCGTGTTCTCATAATATGAAATGGGTAGCCTTTTAGGTTCTTTCTGATACATCACTTCTTTTTGCATAGAATAACGCACAGAACGAACGTCGTAAACAATTGAGGCGAAAGTTGGGTGGAAGAGGGAAACGTGCTCGTATAAAACCAAGCTTCGGTCGTGGTTAATACTAATGAGACATTACAGACTTTATAGGGTAAGGTAGTAATATTAATTCTTGCACAGGCTTATGCTCCTGATTAAAGATGCGGAAGTGAGCTTTATTTTTTTCTGATTACCTTGGTATAAAAAGTCTTTTCAGCCGTTTTATGCTCACGATTTAACTGAAATAATAAAGAATTCCCTGAGGATAATAGCTGAGTAGAAGGAGAAAGAAGACAAGTGAAACATTATTGACTTACTTTTTGGCAAAATGATGTGTTATAAAACGTATTGCTTTTTGTGAAGTATAAAAGGATGCAAGGATTAGTGCTAAATTTTAGCTTTAGCGGTCTTCACAATACCATAATATACAGAACCTCTGGTGATT
>JAHZNF010000486.1:0-15603 GCA_027744215.1 Troglopedetes dispersus | reverse complement strand
TCCATTCCCGGCCAACATATGGACACAAGGCTATATTTTTATAGAGACATTGCTCTGATTCCGGGTGGAGGAGTTACACAATTTTTTTTTCTTGGAAGTGGTGGTGGTGGTATCATGTTGCAATGTATTTTTTGGGTCATCCTCTCCCACAACAAGGTTTGATCTGGCCAGCCAATGAAATCCCACTTTCCTTTTTTTCACTGGACAACTCCGTCCAGTGGTCAGTGCTCCTCATGCTCAACTCAACTACGTGTGCTGCTGCTGTGCTGGAGCAAAAACAAGTAATTATTATGCGACATTCTAGGCATGAGGGTGTGCATAAATGTGAAATAGCGTACAAGTATGTTATATAAATTGAGCCTAAAAGTTTGCATATTTTTTGTGAAATTCACAAGTTCTCCTTTTTCTATTAGTGTGGGTGAAGGTTACCCAAGATTCCTGCTTTTATCTTGAAACATATTTTTTTGCTCCTTTTGTGCGTGTGCCGTGTCTATTATTTGATGGCAACAAGTGGAGGAAAATTTCAAGTTGAACAGACCTATAAATTTTTGCTCCCTTCATCTTCTCCATTATTATTATGCAGTTTAGTAGTCAAGTTTTTTGGAGGTAGCGAGTTCCTTTATTATTGTGCAGAAAAGTTGAAGAAAAGAGAAGCTGGTGCCGCTGCTGCTGCTGCAGCTGTAATAGTATAGTTTCGCCGAGTCTCTCATGGTTTTCGTCGTGGCTCCATTGCACACACTACTACTATGATTATATTAGAGTCTCGCAGCGACATAATATTATTATGCATATATTTTTGCTCACTCCTTTCCACGCTGAATTTCTTGTGTGCTCCACATCGCTATCTAGGAAAGGATTCTACTAAAAAAAACCTACTGCACGGCAGCCCCATAATAGCGGAACAGAAATGAGAGTTGATTAGAGCAGGAGCGATGAAGCAACTTGCATAAATGATAACATACATCTTGCCGACCTCATCTGAACCAACAGTTTCATTCTCTGGCCTTCGCTCAACTTTACGTCAAGTTGGAAACTACTTAATAAATTCTTAAATGATAATAATATCCTCCTTTCCCACTCCGCTCTCCATGCAAATTCACTTTTCTATAGTGTGAAGGTAGTCCGGCCTGATTTCGTTACACCAGCTTTTCTCAGGCTCACCACCGCAAGTGAGAAGTTATGATGGATATCAGCTATGGTTCTTCTCGTTTCACTTATCATTTATTACCAGAAATTAAATGGGACTGAATCAAATGATTAATATAATTCAAGAATGCATTAAAGTGGGAAAAAAGTTTCTTAAATGTAATCTTTACAAATACTTCAGCTACCTACATTTTGCTTTAATTGGGAGGCAATGCGGACATTTATTCCACTGGACGTTTGATTCTCGTTTTAGCAAGGAGGATGATTGCCTGCGCATCCTTTCTAAAAGATAGGGGGAAATTTGCATATTTTCTAGACACGAATGCACCAGACACTCCAATGCTTCTCGCGGTTTCACCTTCTTATCTACTCTGTTGCTTTATACATAGTTTTGACTATGGTTCAGCTGCTGGACTCATGGTTCCAGACATACTGGACGTCCAAATTACATTTAGGTGAACGACGCGGAATTGGACTTATCTCTCAAATTTATTAGTGCTGACTGCATAAATAATTCAATTCCAACCAATTTGAAGTCTTTGCAATTTATCTGTCTGCTTGCATTTTCTTACGCTGCTCATTTCAGATTTAGTTGAAATGGACATTCCCTCCGTTTCAAAGGCAAACATATTTTTTCAGATAAAACTGACTTGTTGAAGTTTTCGGTTCAAGGCCACTGAAAAATGAAGAGAGGAATAACTTGTCAAGTCCATTTTTTCCAGAGTCCTTTTTCTCTAATACATATTTTTCTCAAGAAGGAAAAAAATGAATGACCATGTGCACAATGTGCGATACGTCTCATGTGGTTCCTGTGTGCTTGTTTTTATGATCGATGTGTGACATGAAGAAGGTAATCCAACCAAAAAGCAAAAATCTAAGAAAAAAACCTGATGACAATGTAAGCGGAGACGACATAACACATGTAACTCTGATGATGATGATTGCTTGCAACTAGGAAGAAAACTTTGAAGAAGAAAAAAATCTCATTTTATTTCTGGAGGGTTCCGATTCGTACCATATTATAGAGCATTGGGCACGTCTGCATATATGTATGTGTACATTTTTGGCTCTGCTCCGTCCTCGTGATAATAGGAAAGATCATTAGTCTTATAATAATACTAATGGTGAGCCTTTGTTTTTCTCCAGGACTCATTTTTTTTCACTTCCAGTGACGCTCCTTGCCTTTTCATGATGGGCAGTGATGTCATCAGGAGGAAATGTTAGGATTCTTGATGATGATCGCACTTCAGGTGACTTTTTTCCTCTGAAACAATGGTGGTCCCTTCCCTGAAAAAGAAAACTTCTTTTTTTCCCCAAGTTTTTTTTNATGATCGCACTTCAGGTGACTTTTTTCCTCTGAAACAATGGTGGTCCCTTCCCTGAAAAAGAAAACTTCTTTTTTTCCCCAAGTTTTTTTTTAAAAAAGATGGGGCGTGCTAATTAGTGAGCTTGACACAGGCGACTTCTCCATTATCTCTGGACGTGGTGGTGCAGCACCAGCTCTCACTTTTCTACAAAATGTCACGCTATTTGAGTGACGTTCTACAAAAGAAAAACTAAAAATAATGCCAGAGAGGAGAATAGAAGAAGGGCATCAAAAAAATACTCAGGATGGGACATTATTGGACGCAATGATGATGATCACCATCATCTTTCATTTCATTGCTACTTTTATTACATGTCTTCCCGACTTTTCACTCACTCTCCTGCTTTTTTTATATTCTGCGGCATTTTCCTAAAAGGTCTCCCCATACTTTTTTTATTCCTCGTCTTCCTTTCTCTCTAGGCTATGTAGTAGTAATTATAAGTAGTACATTTAAGTGTCAATTACTTTGAGACAATCGCACTACCAGCTTCGCCTTCATTTTTTTTCCTACACTGCGAAAAAAATTAATTCGGGGTGGTATAAAAATACTAAGAAGAAAAAGGCTTGAGCTTTGTAGAATGCTGAAAATAAAATAATCTCAACTATGAAGGCAAAGCTTTTAGTACATTGCTTCATGCATACTGCTACTTGTGTGTGTTCACAAGGGTTATCAGGAGCTTTGAGGTTTGAGTTTTTGTGAGGACAACTACAACTGTACTGGTTAAGGATACTGCTGTGTTTGTTGGTGATGGTGATCATGTTCTAGTATCATGTCTAAACATCATTAATTTTCGTTCTCATATTCCTCTTGGTGTCCTTTCAGATTTATGCATCTTTCCGCCTGTCAATAAAAAACCATGAATTCCTCTTCTATACTCCTTCGAAGTGAGAAACCTTGGTTGTCCACTACTTCCCCAAGCACCTTCTTTTTTTCTCTTGAGATGAGGGATTCGCAAAAAAATTAAATTTACATAACTATTTGGGCATTATATGAATTATAACCATTTTCATTTCAGGAGATAATATCCAAATTGGTCACATTTTACTGCTGATTATCAGCTGCATATATCATCCGAAAAAAATGTATAAAAAGGGTCGACTCTATCTAGTCAGACTTGATTCCTAACTCTGCTTGTAAATTTTTTTTTTTTTTTGATTTTCAATTTAATACTTTAGTGATGTAACAACAAACACAATGAAAAAAATATGACTTGGAATGGTCGGCGCTCCATCAAAAAAAAATTTTTTGTTCCTGACCGAACATTGAACCATGGACTGGGGATCTCTCTTGCTTATTATTTTACGACGTGCATGCTAGCTTACTTGCTTTTATTTATCCTCCCTGCTAAAACACATTTTATTTTTGCTTTCAAGGGTTTTTACGTGGATTTTTCGGTAGGAAAAAAAGTAGCCATGTGTGTCCCTTGAACGGAATCTATGTTTGTGAGTCGGTATAGCTCTTGTTCAGTTTTTTTTGGTCCATATTTCATTTCACACATGCACACATCATAACACTTACTATATTCCAGTTTATTATTATGATAGATGCGTTCTGTATTATGAGCATGTAGGATAATAACATCAAAACAACAACAACAGAGAGAAAAAAAAGGTTTCTGTTCGGCTCTGCCGTCCCTTTATCTCCACATCTCTCGCGCTGATGATGACGACCACGACCACGGTCATCATCACAACCTCCTCTGGTCCTTTAGCTATGTTGTAATAATAATCGAAATATTTCGTCGTGGCGGCGGAGGCTGAAAAAAAGGGACCTTAGCCAAAATATATGAGAATGTGCTGCAGAGCTCCTGGTCTTGTCCTCTGTACTTTTGTCGGATCTCTGCTCTAGAGGATTATATTTCTTGGTTTGTGAGCCACTGGTTGGGTTGGGTTGGCTTGGATCGGTCCCACATTTTTTTCTACATTTTTTGCTCATATGTACCTAATAAAAAAGTGAATTAAAAGCGAGCTGCATTGCTAACAAGAATGCTTCTTGTGGAAAGGCATCTATTGCATTGGTTATATTGAATTTTTTAGCTGTTGGATTTTGCTAGAAATTCGGTTTAAATAATGCGGACAACCTGCTTTTAACCTTTCCCCTTTTTAAAAACAAGAAAACAATGGAGAACTACTTAAAGCTTGACGGTGTCCTGTTCAAAAAAATCATTTTTTGCTCCTGCCCACTTTTTCGCACTCAAGTGTAAAATTCCCCAAATTTGTGATGTAGATACCACCAACTTTTCCTTACGTGTCCAAAGAATAGTGAATGTGTTTACATATTTTCTGGTGACAGAACAAAAATCAAGCGGGTATTTTAAAAAATTCTGGTGTGTCCAGAACATTCAGAAGTCCCACTTTCGGCTTCACTCATTTTTTCCTGTTCAATCAACGTGATCAGAAGTGAGTAAAAAGTAGTGTTTTTAGCCAAGCATTGCAAAGTATAAAGGCGGACCAGTTCCCAACAATTTCATGCTTAACTAACTTGCTCTTTTCTCATTGTTGTTTCCTCAAGTGACCAGGCATCTCCCAGAGTTGTTCAACATACGTGTAATACCTCATAATAGCCCAGTGGCACGCTTGGCTGACTCCCTAAACACTACTTAATGGACACAAAGTTTGGACAACGCATTTACGCGCACATTCTAGCAAAACCCACGACATCCCGTCATATTATTACGGAGCACCGGACACCATGAAATGTTTCATGGACTCCGCTAATGTGTTGGTCTGTCAAGTGTGCAAATTACTAGATTCCTCGTGACTTCAAGTCATCATAGATTCCAAAATATTTTAGATAATATAGCCCAGAATTTAGAAAACTCCGGACACCATGAAATGTTTCATGGACTCCGCTAATGTGTTGGTCTGTCAAGTGTGCAAATTACTAGATTCCTCGTGACTTCAAGTCATCATAGATTCCAAAATATTTTAGATAATATTATAGCCCAGGATTTGGAAAACAAATTGAAACATCACATCACATTAAGATCCTCCATTCTTTGAGTTACGAGATGGAATACGAAAAGAAAGCTGTTTACAGCTAGTGTTGCCAGGCTTATTATATTTTGCACGCACACTTTTTTTTCTTCTAAAACAAGTAAAAACGCATGTTATATTTTTTTAAACAAAGATGTTTTCCCTCAACCATCATAATTTTTTTTGCTGCACATCCTTTGTCCACAAAATGTGGTTAGTTGGTTTTGCAGTTGGTGGTCGCTTATTTTTTTTCTCTGGTCGGTCCGTGAAAGATTCTCAAGAAAAAAATGAACCGCATCCCGTGTCATATATAAGATTTAAGAAAAAAAAATATTTTAAATCGAGTGAGAAAAAAATATATATTCAGTGTCCCTCTTTTTTTATTTTTCTTGAGGACAGAGACTCACTCAAAAGGAAAAAAAGGCTCGTCGCCAATGATCACTCTTGACGATAATGCATTATTGGAGACTATTCCGAAAAAAAAAGTCTTTTACAAACGAAATGTGTAATCCGGTCGGTAATCAATATTACATGTTTTTTTATTGCACCAACAAAAAAAACCTCCATTCTAAAGTGATTCTCTGTGAGAAAAAAAGGAAAGAGAAAAGGGAAGTTGAAGTAGTCGCACACGAAACAAAAAAAAATACTTTACGAACAAGCATACACTTCCATCATCCACCTCAACATTTTTAGACACAGCTCATATATAAGAACAGAAGAAGAAGAAGAAGACGAAAAAAATTGTTTCATTATTACATTTACTGTATTTAAGGTACTTTTTTTGTCTTCAGTAAAAAACAGCGGTACATGTAGCGTCCGATGGACCAAAGGAGAAGTGAAAAAACTACCCCAAAAGTATCACAAGAGCAAAACTAAAAAGTATGCTGCACACAGGATGATGATTACAAGAGAAGAGAGGGTGTTGGGAAATGAAGCGGATACGAGCTTCAACAAAAAAATAAATTATTATATTTATAACCGTAGATTTCGTCCTGTTAGCATTTTTATAAGTGAAATACTCTTCGTGTCTTTTAATAGTGAGCACATATCTGAAAAAAAAAATATTTTGGTTGGACGGATGACCAAAAATATACATACAATATATATATATGTATGTTTTTTTGTGAAACTATTTTTTTAATCTTATCGACAGAGCAAATTGCACCAAAATTGTCAGTTGATTGCAAGCCTCATCAGCGTATATCATCCCATGATTAGTGCTACTATTATTCATGTGTGTCTGTGTGCGTTCAGAAGACAAAACTGGTGATTATGATGATGATGAGGATAGCAAAGCATACAAAAAATAAAACTTGACTGTTTACTTTTTTTTCTCTGAAACAAAAAAAAAGAATGCGACTGGTCTCGTGCGAAAATGACGAGACAATATTCCCAGTGTACTTTCGTCACTCCGCACACACATGTAAAAAGGCGGAAATAAGGGGAAAAAGAGAGAAAAAATCATAGAAGCGACCACCATCACCACATACACATACACATCTTTACAACAGTACTCACCGGTCTTTTTTTTCTCTATATCGCGTTGTCATCTTTTCCTCCGCGATAGTCAAAGCTTCAAATAAGAATAACGGATTGAGCACGAAAAAACACAGAGCTCCGGTTGTTTGAGTTATATTTTTTGTGTGTGTCTTTGAAAGCATTCCCCCTTTCACAAAAAAAGGGTTAAGACACAGTTGGTGCACCAATATATATATTTTTTTGTCTTAAGACAAAAAACTTGAACGGTCACAGGGAAGGTCAAAAGACGAAAATGAAATGCGGAGGGATATTTTTGGTGCACCAAAAAAATATATATTATTAAGCTGGAAATTTGTTGTCGCTCGGTTTGAGTGTGTCGTGGGAGTATTAAAAAATTGAGATGGACGACCAGATGAATTTTTCCACACTAATTTTTCTTGAGAGAGAGGGAAAGGGGCACCATATTTTTTAACGCAAGATGATGATGATCCGTAAAAAAAAGTGGAGGACCAGACGTTCGGAAAAAAAGGAAGCATTTATTTTTAGAAGTCCCCTTCGTTTTTTAGTGGTCCTCATGAGGTCTTCTTTTTCCGTCATGCTTGGATACATTACTTGCATGTGAGAAAACAGGGCCGTCAATAATAATAACAACTGCATCCATTTAACATTTTGTGGAAAGAAGGGAAGCACTACGAACCGAGTTGAAAATGATTTTCGTGTCTCACTTGAAACAGTTCAGGTGTTGTATGAGATGGTCGGGCGGGCGGACTGGAAAAAGATTAGATAATACATTATGAATGGTTAGCTGGCGGAGTATGCAACAATGCGTCATAATATCTAGTCATAATAATAATAAATACATGTTCTTATTCCTCCGTCCAAGTCCGCACACATTGCTCAGGTCGTCTTGTTCTCGTAATTTTATTCCAAAACATATGCTACTCCTTCGAAATATACATTTTTTTACCCCTTTTTTTCTCCAAATTCATTCTCATCATAGTGGAAGTTTGTAAGAAGGGACGTCCTAGCAAAAAAAAGAATAACTGAGGAGAAGCTAGGTCAGTCGGAGAAGTAATGCCACATGTGTTCCACACTGGAGCAGAGAGGAGTGAAGTGAACCAGTAAGTAAAATATATACATGCATAGATTCGAGATGACTTGAATCATCATAATCATTAATGAAGAAAAAAATATTTCCCCGAGTGTGAGTGCGTTATCTGGTGGCATGCAAGTAGGCTGGAGGTCATTTTGACAAGCACACTGTGTACAATCTTGTTTCTCTTTACAAGAACCTTATTGTGTCCCCTAGCTCGCCGGTCTGTCTTTCTCCGTTTTTTAGAGCGGATAAAAATCGAATGTGACCAAAAAGGAAGAGGAAAAAAAATATATTGTCCATATGCTACCCACGCTATTTTTTAACCAGGCGAAACCAAACAATCCATCACAGTGTGTTGCCACCGGACATGCTAAAGCTTGGTGAGATTTATTTCCACAGAAAAAAAGAGGAGAAGAGAGATTAAGTCATTCGCACTTATTGAATGTCCTCATAAACATGTCCGAGAAATGGTCTCCATTACAATTTGTTCTCCTCCGCTCCTTAATTCACTTTGTTATAGTGGGAGGTAATAGTAAACCACCAGCATGCATGAGAAAAAGGAGCAATAATAATTGACAAGTTTTATTGTTTCTCGTGCTGATTAAAAGACAAGAAAGATGGATCGGATGCGAGACAAGCGTCCATTTTAATTACGGTGACGGTGGAAGATTGGAGTAGAAAAAGCCGAAAAAAATAGACATAATACGTACCCCCACTCCATTTCCCAATCCTTTTTATTGGCTTTCATTAAACAGCCATTGACAATTATTGCGGCAGTATAATAAAAAGGAAGAAGCCTCACACAGGATCAACCCATCCCCGAAGATGAAAAAGGTGAGTGTGGAGTGGGCTCACTTAATTCCTATCATGAACGGGATCTCAGATTGCCCAGTTCATACATACATATTTAAGTAGCACACAACAACATAACAAAATGCACGCAGGAAGTGGCTCGTCGCTCCCTCAAAAAAATAGATACAACGCATTCGTTGACTTTCTCACTGGGAGACTTAATTATTATCGTGACGACGATGGCTACCTCCACAACTGCTTGCTTCAATTACTCTGGTAATTCATTACATGAAGAAGACAGAAAAAAACGGTAATTACTTTTGCTGGAAGGAGCAGGACTCTAAAAAAAGAATATCACCGACATGTGCTCTCTCTCTCTTGTCTTCTTGTCCCTCTCTCTTTTTCTACGAAGAAAATATTTTCCAAGGTGTGCTCCAGTGTAGGCCCAATTCATTCATTCCTTCAGAGAGAGAATGAGTGGGTGAGCGAGTGGAGCAATCTAATAATAATAATTTGATTTGATTTGATGACGAGATTACCAGCTCAACTCGCACTTGCTCCTCATTCCTTTTATTTTTTCGTATAAATTTTGGGAATTAAAGAAAAGAGAACCAGGGTTCATCTTCCGTTTCACTTTATCAATGTGCCGAGTAGTTACAAGAAGGTGGGTCGACGTTTCAACTTTTTTTCCTTTCAGTTCAAATAAAAAAAAATTCATAAGAAGGAACGTAGATTCCCACTACTAAATACTCATTCTTATTCTGACGAGAGGTTGTTATGAATGTGTGTGTGTGTGTGTTTATATATTTCGGGTATCTTATCTTGATCATTTTTTTTTCACAAACAAAAAATGATTTGACCTGGAGAGTACACATAACGGTGCTTTTGTCTTAAAAATGTATATTTTTTTGTGTTGATTTGGATGTGTGCATATAAGTAAAAAAAATATGTGATGAGTCCTGAGCAAGCAACCAATCTATCTCACTCCCTGCATGTGTGTTTCTCTTTATTTTTTATTTTTTTAACAGACACTTCCTGTCTTCATTTCGTTTGCGCCAAACAACTCAAACTGCAGAGCTCCTCACATTTAGTACAATAAATATTGTTTTTTTTTGGGGAACGAGTTAGAAAAAAATCCTGCGTCCATCCCATCACCACTATTTTGTTTTGTGAGTACCCATTCGGCCCATGGGAAGTTGTAGAGAAGGAAACGAGCGTGTGCTGATGTGTGTGAGTTTGTTTTATTTTAGCCTGTCCTCTTTGATTGGGAGATTAGATGAAGATAGCTAGCTCAAAAATTTAAAGAAGCAGAATAAGACAGCTCCGAATGCAATTGCTGTTCTCTGTTATTTTTCTCCTTAAAAGTAGCTGTTGTAGGAACTTTGACTAGGAGATAATATATTCTAACTTTAGACAGGTCAGATTTCACCTGTGGCTTGACCGATAAAAGACAAGATGGGTGCACTAACAGTATTTGCATGCTCATGTTGTAGGAACTTTGACTAGGAGATAATATATTCTAACTTTAGACAGGTCAGATTTCACCTGTGGCTTGACCGATAAAAGACAAGATGGGTGCACTAACAGTATTTGCATACTCATGCTCATGAGAAAATTGAAACAAAACTGAATAGACCAATTTTTTTGCGAAGAGAAATTAAAATAAATTATTGTGTGTGTGTGTTCGAAAAAGAGAGAAATTAAATTCCCCCAAGCAAAAATGTATTGTCATAAAAAAAGTGATAGAATGAGCGTAGCGCCGCGCACAGTATTTTCACGTATATTTTTGTACTTTACCTGTGACGTATGCACGATTAGGGCTCATTATTCCCGTGTGTTTGTCGTAAATGGTTTAATGTATGAATTCTGGTTAATGATTTCATCATCATCTCTTTCCCTTTTTTTTGCGAAGAGAAATTAAAATAAATTATTGTGTGTGTGTTCGAAAAAGAGAGAAATTAAATTCCCCCAAGCAAAAATGTATTGTCATAAAAAAAGTGAATGAGCGTAGCGCCGCGCACAGTATTTTCACGTATATTTTTTGTACTTTACCTGTGACGTATGCACGATTAGGGCTCATTATTCCCGTGTGTTTGTCGTAAATGGTTTAATGTATGAATTCTGGTTAATGATTTCATCATCATCTCTTTCCCAAATCGACAGGATCGTCACGTTTCTGTTTGTTCCTCATCTTCTTCTTGTCTCATCCAATATCCTTCGAATCCATTCGTTGTTCCTTACTGGTCGCCTGAGCTTCACTGGCGCACTCGAAAAAAAAATCGTCAGAATTTGAGACGGTTGACGACGGTGGGTAATGCGCAGTTTTGTTTTGTGAAAGGAGAGCACCTGGCAAGTTCATGACTCTTCTTCAGTGAAGAACAAGAAGAAGAAACCATCGTCAACGAAAAAAATACACGCACACGACCTGCTTTTCTCTTTTTTTGTAACTCTTAATATACGTCTTACTTTCAGACACCTTATCTCTGTTCTTCAATCTTGTCTAAATGGAGTCATTTACATACGTGCTGTATGGATGTCCGCTAATCTGATTAAAGGAAATTACATGTGCACTCCATCTTCAAATAATATATTTCACCTAATACATATGCCTGCCTTTACTTTGTAGCAACTTTCTTTCATGTCAATAATTCTTAATTGTGTAGGTATAATGCACACAGACACGTTTCATTTGCGGCTGCGTGGTCCTCAAAATATTATTTTCAAAATGAATTTAAAAACGGCTAAGGCAGGGTGAAATGAGTTTATTATTGCTGAAAAAAAAAGTTAATTTGTTTACTTGAACTCAAATTGTGATCATTTTTTGGCAACAAGTACATATAAACCAATCTCAGCAATACTCAGCATAGCTTAGACTTATGCAACTATTTGGGACTACGAAGTTGTACATATATAGTAGTAGTAGTTTTGGTGCATCTTAATTACAGTCGGGAATTTAAACGGTAATTGTGTCTGTCTGGGTGGAATTGGATTAAAATGCTCATTGCAGCTTCCAAAAAATTCCATTACGAGTGTCCAACGAGAAGTATTTTATAGTATTTTGATTTTCAGAGGGGAACAGGTCAAGCCAAAAAAATTTTTTTTTCACTAACAACGATCCATAAAAAAATGTCTGGTTGGATCTTCAATGCTATTGATTGTTCGGAAAGAAGGGGATAATTTAATGAGTCCAGTGCTACTCGTGTGACGAGCCGATCTCGAAAAGAATTTTTATTAGCGTCTTGTCATGCACCCAACATAATTATTATTGTGAGACATATCGGCAGTGTCAAAGAAACCCTTCTTCATCCTCAATAATCTTTTCATGATCACAACGAAATCAGTGCTCACTTCCCAATCGCAAAAATGTCTCTGACCACAGAAGCATCAGCAGACGAGCAGTTAATTCTAGAAAAAAATAGATAAAGACAGTGGGATTGCATTGACCTTTCCCAATCATGATGTGGCCTTGTCTGCTGGTGTCAGATTCTGTTGAAACGTCCAAAAGCAGTGAGTGAGTGAGTACGCGCACCCAAAGACACGAAATATGCAGACAGGATTGGATCTGCAGATATTCTTCTAAATGAGGACGATGCATCAAAACATGAAGGCATGAGCTCAACACTTGCATTCCCGAGGCACGTAATCCACTCATTAAAAACCATGTTCATCATCCAGCCACCTCTGCACAGTAGTAAATTGTCCCCATTCCATTAAAGTGAGATCAACACTTCATATATTTTTTTCTTCCTTATCAAAAGTGTTTCTGAGAAAAACAAATCCTTGATTATATTTATGATTCCCTACGGTTCACAAAGCGTTGTGCCTTCTTTTTTTTTAGAAAAAAATGACAATCTTTTAATAAAATAATTTTTTGTGGAATGATCACACATTTGTTGGTGACAATGCTTAAGATACCGTTGTTTCTTGTTCTAATTGTTCTGAAAATTCCAAGTACTATGAGGTGACATTCACACCTCGAGACCAGCACGACACGCGGGGACGAAAAAAAAATTACCAGAGAGCCAACATTAATTTGATTTTAACGAGCTGTTTTGTTCCTTCCTCTGCATAGATTAGTGTGTAACGTACGTGTGCATTAGTATGCGGTTGCGTGTGCTGCAGAGGTTTTGAGCGAGCCAACGCAAGACCAACAACATCTCTCCTTCTAATTCATTATGCTCACAAGAGCTTCCTCACCATTTACAAAGTATTTAAAATGCACTTAATTCGGACTAATTGCATTTTATCACCAGTTTTCTTTTTAAAACGAAACGCATTATTTTCCTGATAAGCAAGTGGTATAATATTTTGTTGACTGCTGCCTGGTGAGAACAGGACATGCTTGTTTATCTATCAAGGTGGTGGAAGCAATAATTTCCTGGCTTTTCTTAAACAAACTTTTTTTTGGAAAATGTCGTAGTATATTTGTTAATGAAAAAAGGTAACATTTTCAAAAGAAAAAAAAACTTCATGAGCTTCCATATCTTCTTTTCGTGATCAAATCGTAACAATTAAAAAAATCTCCAGGGATGGCGGATGACGGTGACGAAGCAGAAAAAAAAATTTTCTACTGTTTCCATCTTTCTTTTTTTGTTTAAGACCACCTTTCTACTTTTGTGGTCCGTCTGTCCATGCTTTTTATTCCTTTGGTCACGGGCAAAAAAAATGGATGTATGTAATTCATGCCCAAAAATGCATTTCTCATTGTTTTCTCATGTGTAGCAAAAAAATAGTAGCTCCCAAACAAAACAATAAATATTATGTATCACGATCCTCACATCATGATACTCCTCCTCCGCCTCCCGGTCTCCCTTTCCAAGCTTACTTTATTATGTATTTTGCCCGTTTAACCCTTTCCTTCTTTTTATGCTTATCTCCATCTATAAACACAGTCATATGAGATGTATAAAAACCAATAACAAAAAAAATCACAAACAATGGAGGCATTATTTCTATGTTGCTCATTGACGCTAGCTAGGATATCTGAGAAAACGGAGGAACCCTTGAAGGGAGCCTCATGAAAGAAAAAAAATCAGAGGCTGGTTAGCTATATTTTATTTTTGTTTTTCACCAAAACAAAACAAAATATCACCGTGCCGCGTTGATTCTGGAATTCTTGCTTTTGGATAACACATATTTGAGCGGAGAAGCCTGAAAATTCTCGCGACTCATTCATTTTTTTCCCATGGATTGGATACCCAGAATATTATTATTACCAGTTGTGTGACCATTGTTGTTACAGTTTTTATTTTTTCGAGTACTTTTTTTCTGGTGATGATTAGGTAACAGTTGGCATGACAGTTGTGTTTTTTTTAATTCTTCTTTTTTTTTCGAATATAAAAATCAACTGGGCAGTGTGTGTACTTGAGCACATCTGAAAAAAGAGTAAAATGTGCCCCGGGAGGGAGTAGTAGTACAAGGGCCACAAAAGGGTTGAATTTGTGAATAAAAAATTTTTTTTTCGTCTTCATTGTTGTCCATTACCTGCACAACAAGAATGCTTCATTCCAGTAGCACTTTTTTGCTCTACGCCTTTTTTCCTTCAGAAGCACTACATAGAAAAAAAACACGAAAAATACTAAAACTTTTCATTCCAAAAAAGAATTACCCAGCACGATATGTGTATAACAGTTGCTCCAAAATTTCTAACGAAAAAAAAACAACTGAATTATTAGAGAAAAAACATGAAAATTTTAGTTAAACTTTTCTTTCTTCTGTGGTGATCATAATTATTATTTTTTGACCGTTTCCATTTCCTCCAAACAAGAAAATTGTACACACAATGCTTTCTTTTATTTTTTCTCTCATAGTCTGATTATCTGAGGAGAGAATATAATGATGGCTCGTAATTGATAATAATAATAAAGCATAATGACGACTTTTAATATCCAGAACAACAGCTGTAAATGAATGAAGGATTTTCATGGTGATGGTCACGGACAAGGAGCACTCAAAAATAATAATAATAAAAATATATATATAAAAAATACGAAACTAATATTACTACTATTTTTTATGGAGGAGCAATTAATGTGCCTTCACTCTAAAAAAAAGTCGGGAATCACCCTCTCTTTCCAAGTTTTTTTTTGAAGGTGAGCGGAAAAGGAAAGAAAATTTTCGAAGAAAAAAGAAAAGTAGAGGTGAATGCGTGTTCTTATATTGTTTGAGCGATTTCAAGCTATTATTATTATTATTATTATTATTATTATTGATTGACCCAGGTTAGGGTGGAATTTAAAAGGAGGAACTGGATACTGAGCTACCACCAAAGTGTCTTTATATTTTCTAGCCAAGGGCTATCTTTTCATCTGCACGCATGTATATATATATTTTTTGTGCGTAGACCCAAGAATGGATGGACGGATTGTCAGGATTAATAATTTTTTTCTATACAAAAAAGTGAGAATCAGAATAATTTTTTTAGTTAGTTACATTTTGAAGATGAGAATTGGCTTGGATGGTTGGTTTTTTTTTCTAAAACTTATTCCAGCCTGGTATTATGTTACAAGGATAAAAAAAATATTGTAGGATGCGTGCAGGGATGCGGGTGTGTCGATATGTATTGACCGGCTGTTGTTCTCCTTCACTTACTTTTTTAAAAGGTGCACACACACACATTTATAATTTAAAAAAAATAATAAACTTGCATTATCATCGTCGTTAGTGTGCAGGCCAGAAAGTAGAAGTGAGTGGTCCGGATAAAAAAAACGAGTCGAGTATCCCAAGGGCAGTTTCATTGGAGCTGGAT
>JAHZNF010000485.1:0-20131 GCA_027744215.1 Troglopedetes dispersus | reverse complement strand
TTTAATCGAAATGGTTTCTCGCCAGGCGTTTATGCGGCTGACACTGCATATAATTCAGAATTATATCTGAGCTTGCCGGCTGACAGTGAGCTATATATGGAAATGAAGGAATGGAAAAAATACATAGCTCACCTGCCCCAACTGGATCAGCCCGATCTAGAGGAAGTTGTGCTTGTAATTAGGAAAACATTAGCCGACCTAGGATTTCCAACTTCAATGATAATAGACTCTAGAGAGAAAGTTTTACATGTAAAATTTCTCAGGAAAGGTTTTACGTATACACTCTCAGCCTTCTTGAACAAATACATTGGCGTCGACGAGAATTTCATTTTCTACGACGACGTTTCAATCCCCCTACCATCCAACCACTGGCCAGAGCTTGAATCACACTTTTCTCCGGAGAAGCCAACAGAAGTTGTTACGCACGCAACGGAGAAACCAGCGCCTGATTCCCATCAAACATTGGTACCGCCAGAACTACCAACAAAACAAACGGAGCAGGAGGAGACACAAGTAGAACCTCTCCCGATGCCTCCTTCCCCTCCCACCGACTCTGGTAAAATTTCGGGGCAATCCGATATTACCCAACAGGAATCAAAATCAAATGCAACACATGGAACGAAAAAAGGGCCTACTGGGCCAATGCAGAGAAGAAGCGGTGATGGGTCGCGTTCGGTTTTATGCTTGGTTAACATAATTGAGACGCAATATTTTGGAGGTGACACGCTGCCAATACTGCGATGCGTTCCTTCGCATTCTGGCGGCTACACCAGTCTCGTTCTAGATCAACCCATATATTTGCCTGTTATATCCCAGCCTTTCGATGTCATACACGTCAGTCTGCTTGTGGAGCCCGGTGTGTACGTGACCCCTAGTTCTGTTGCTACGACTTTAGTTCTGCATTTTCGACCGCGACAACTGTTATGAAGGAGAGGAAGGTAACCTGCGATAGTGAAACCTGTTTCCTGGAGCCCAGCAATATGTCCGAGCAGGTAGGAGAAGGAAGCAGAGTTGGCTTGGAGACGTCGGAGCAGGAGCAGCACTTGCTTCCACTTTCTGAATTAAGTAAGGGAATAGCGAAGGGAAGGAAAAGAAGGACAAGGAAGGTACAATTTGGTGGGAAGAAGCGCAGCGGTTTCAGTCGCAAACGGTCCTCCAGGCGAGCAACAACCAAGAAAGGAAGAGTTTCTAGGAAATACACCAAGGTACAATTTGGAGGCAGGCGAAAAAGGCGGGCACACCACAAGAAGCGAAATGGAAGCTAACGCCCACATTAACCTTTCAAATCCGAAACTGAAAAGCGAACCGTTTGTCTCGTCCAATCTTAATCTACTGTCCCTTCCGGCCACAGATGTGTCCGTAGTCAGCGTCGAATTCCAGAAGGTATTTTCCACATACAGCCTGGAAAATGATTTTGCTGGACTTGAGTTCCCCGTCATTGGCAGCGCTCCTTATTACATTGACCTGCAGGGAAGCTACTTTGAATTTTCCCTTAAACTGACCGATTTGCAGGGCCAACCATTACCTAGCAACACAAACCTGGCTGGGTCCTGCTTACTCTTCCACAATCTTTTTGACTCGGTGGAAATTTATCTCAACAACGTCCAGATTTGTAAGGCGAGTTCATTGTATGGCTACAGAGCGTACATGAACAGGCTGCTTACCTACACACCCGAGCAGAAGCAGACCACTCTGTTGTCTGAATTTTACTATCCGGATGACCAGCCGAACTCGTTTGACGCTGAAACTAATTCAGGATTTAAAACCCGCTTGGATCTCACAAAGAAAGTAATTCACCTTTACGGAACATTGTGCGATGGATTTTTGAACCAGCCAAGATATTTGCTGCCCAACCAGGACTTGCGCATCAAGCTAAAAAGAAGCAATCCCGCGTGGTATCTCAAGGGAACAGGAGCTCAAGAAAATAGTATATTGAACGCAAAATTTGTTTTCACAAACGCTAGTTTCAACGTTCGGAAGGTAATAGTTTCCCCAAGTGTACATAAGTTGCACCAGCAGCAGCTGGTAAAGGGATCGAAATTGCATTATCCCTTCAGGAATATGGAGACAAAGACTTATGCAGTACTAGAAGGAACAAATTCGCATACCTCGGAAACACTATTTGAAGCCCGGCTACCGGATACAATAATTGTAGCATTCTGTGAGGCAGAGGCAGTTAGTGGCCATCCGCAAAAATCCGGCTTTGTTTTCCCTCACTTCAACTTAAAAAATATATCTCTTTCAATCCACAGCGATACGGTAATAAATCGTTCTGTTGACTTTGACTTTGCCAATAATAATTTTTGGCGTGGATACAACGATTTGTGCAGATTACTTGGACCCGAAAAAACTCACGGAATATCTGCAAAACGCTACAAGTCCGATTCGTTCTTCGTCGTATTCAATTTATGGTCATCGTTTCCGAACAGTTTGAATATTGAGCGGGCTGGACAGTTGAAAATTAGCCTGCAGTTCGCAAAGAATTTGGAAAAGACTATACAAGTGCTGATTTTCAGCCAAACACAAAACATTTTAAGTTTAGACAGAGACCGTAACGTGTATTTGGATTACAGCATGTAATGGATTCTAATGAACTTTTGTCATATCTGACGTGTATTACACGTGGACATAATGTGGATATTTATGTCATAGCCTCGGACGAGTTTAGCAAAATCAATTATAATGTGAACAAGACAATATTGATTATATCAAATATTCAAAAAAGGCGGGAAGTGGGATTGCATTGGGTCAGCTTGTTTCTCCGGCGTACGCGACAAGGGTTTCACTGCACATATTTTGATTCATACGGAGCACCACTGGAGACTTATGGAATAAGTGTACCATTCCGTGTTCATCTGCAAAGCAAAAAGTGCTTGCAGGATAACAATTCTGCTGTGTGTGGGCAGTACGCCTTGTTGTTTTTGAAATCCATGTTAAGAGGGTTTTCTATTAAACGTTTCCTAGGATTTTTTATTACGAATAATCCGACATACAATGACAAAATTGTCACCCGTTATCACGAAAGGTTGAAGGAGACATGCAAGGATTGTAATCCTTGCATTCGAAACCAACTAACTAAGCTGCCCATGATTTGTCAATGTAAACTTTATGTACAGAATACTTTTAATAAATAAAGTGCAGGGAACTGGTGTCTCATCTTCATTCAGTGTTTCGATCTCATTGGTTAAACATCTCCAAAAATGGCCTGTTCGGGTGACCAAATTTTTCCGGCTGGGAAAATATTTTCCAACTTCACCTCTCTGATTCAACTCAGCTACCGCACACTTTGTGCGAAATTTTTCGCATCAGCCGGGATTGAGCTTACCACCGGGGCAGACTTTGCAGAATTTTTGTTGAAGGGGTTCAGCAGTACTGAAGAGTTACTCGAGTTGATTCCGTTTGAATCCTACAATGAAAATATCCAGGAACAATACAGAAAGCTGTTCAAGCGGAATATTTCTGATCTGAAGTCGAAACTAACGCAAAATATTTTGCGCAATCCGTTTTTCTTTGACACTGAAGATGAATGTTCCCAGTCGGTTCAGGGTCTCATCTTGGTTTTGTCGTTGGTCGCAGTAAAAAACAACTACGGGACTCTTCTGGCCACATCTAAAAAAGTTCACCCTAAACTGTCTAACACTAGCGTATTGGACACGTTAATTGAATTGTTACCTTTGGTCTTTGGCATCGACGAAAATATTATCAAGGTGATGGAATTTTCTCCAGAAAGTGTGGTGGCATTTATTATGCTGCATGATTGCAAGCCAGCAAATCTGGTAGATTTTTGCAAGGATTACCTTCAGGAATCGCAACAACAGAGGGAGAAAATTCAAACATTCAAGCGTTTAATGCAGAATAAATCCAGCATTTTTAGTTGCTGCGAAGGAACGGGAAGCAGGGTTGGTGAAAGGACCAAACGGGGTGGCTACGACGAGACCGATACCCACACACCTCCCTTGTAATGTACATAAAGTTGTTTTGTCTCCTATCGAATTCTAGAAATTCAGTGTTATTTAAAAAATTGAAGGGCACTTATTTTTTTACATTCGTCCCAACTTCTTCTGGGATAGCAAAAATGGTCTGTAGAAACATAATATTTAAGGGGTTATCCACAAATGATGTCACGATGCGTGATGGGAAAGTTTTGCGTCATTGAATGTAAATTTTTAAATGTAATGTGAATTATCTTGGCAGGTTTTATGAGTTTATCCAGATTAGAAAAATTTGCTTTGTTACTGAAATTGAGTTGCGTGACATCATTTGTGGATAACCCCTTAACAATGTTCAACCAGAAGAACATTGCAAATTAATTAGTCTTAGTTATGACTCATTAACGTTAAAAATCTAAGCATTGTTAAATACATTTTAGAAGAGGCAAGGCAGGTAAAGGAGTTATCATTTTGTTACTGAAGATTTTAAAGCATATTTTGAAGTTGTTAGGTTGATGGAAGCTTACATTTAAATTTTTCAGATTATTTTATGTCATATAATGTAGCAATGCAAAATATTTTTTTATAATAAATGACTTGGAAAAGCAATATGAGTTGTAGTTTGCATCACATTATTTTTCGCTGGCGTCACTACCGCTGCTCCATAATACACAATGCATCACGTGTACAGTCTGTGCATGCACAACAAAAAACATTGAGAATCCAGCACAAAGCATTTTCGTGTATATTATTTGCGCGAACCAAACGCAGCACCATCAGCACATGCATTCTTTGTGACAATGTCAACATTGAACACTTTACCAAAAACAAATTCCTGGAATTGACTTTCGTGGCGACTCTTTTTTTCTTCCAAAAATCTCATCATGGATATCCCGGTAAGTATTTAGGTTATTTGGGTTCATCAATTTATTCTTAATCACTAATTGTAACTTCCATAATCATGATGTGCAAAATAAATTATTTTATATATTTTTCCAGTGCCCTATCAACCTGGAGTGCGCTCGATGCCTGAGGGAGGGATGCCATTACGCATTGTTTGGAGGCGATGGCTATTGTGTTGCAGACACTGCCTCACTCTTTGGTGCTGGAATTGTCCTTGGGAAAGGGGAGCAGGATCGGTGTCCACCACCAACCTCACAAAAAGTCGGCCCGGATGCTGGGGATAAAAATGACGGTAAAATTTCTCTAAAATATATTAAACATACTTATATTAACCTAAACCTTATATCTACAATGCAACATTATTGTGTGTGTGCTATCTTTTCCAGTTTCGGCGGTGATAATTCAAATAATGGTGCTCTTCTTTGTGATGATTTTGGAGTTGGGGTTGGCGTTGCTATATTTTTGGATGCGCAAGAAGTTCCGTGACCTCAGCGAGCTAACTATTGCAACAGCAAACGGTACAGGCTGCAATAGCGCCACTTCTGGAGCTCATCACCAATCGTCTGTGCAGGAGCAATCACAGCAGCAACAGTCTCAACAGCAACAATCACAACAATCAAGTCCGGCTGTCCCGCAAGCTCAGACTTTTTCACCCCCAACTCCTCCCCCACCTCCACCTCCTCCCCCACCGCCACCTCCTCCTCGACAACGAACATCAGCAAATTTACCACCGCGAAGTTATGCTCCATCACCACCAGGAGCTGCTGTTCCTTCTTCCTCATTTCACGTCCCATTGGGTCAGTCGCAGCATGAATTACTTGGAATAACGGGACAAGACGATGACCAAACTGGAAGTGCAACTGAAGCGACGCTCATTGCCAACATTTCGTTTAACCCCACGCGTCACTCCACTCCTGTCAAGCCCGCATCACATGGCACCGGGACTCAAAGTGGTCCACGGCGCAGCGCCCGGACAACCAAAATTCCCGTCCGCTTTCAGCCATGATCTCTGTATCTCTGCATTTCATTTGAATACACTATGTTTCAATTAACTCGTATGTGGTGCTTAAAATTAAATTAAGAATCTATGCTCTTTGAAGTTATTTGTACCCTTTTTTGTATTTATTTTTTGTTTTGAAAAAAGTAATGTAAGTTTGAGACAATTAACTTGTGCTAAGGAAGCCGGAAGTGCTCATTTCGGCAAGTTGGGTAGCAGAATACTTGTATAAGAAGTTGTTGATGAAGTCATTTGGGAGTGAAAATAAAAAATAAAATTTTTGCAAACAAAACTGTCAATTGTTCCAACATATTATTTCATAGAAACAATCTGTCAAGAATTGCAATTTCGAGCACACACATTTACAAAAAAAGGCAAGCACCAAGTACACGAAGTGCATTAAACTATCCATAATGTCCAAGCAATTAAACAACACTTTTTTTGCAAATTACATGTCTCGCATTGCCCCAAACGCTTTTTTTTTGCACATGTACTTCAAGTTAACATAACTAAAACCGCCCAGGATTAATTTTCGCAAATGTGAGTACAAGGTGATCATATATCGCCTGCTTGTGGTGGATAGAATACGCTTTTTTTTTGCACATGTACTTCAAGTTAACATAACTAAAACCGCCCAGGATTAATTTTCGCAAATGTGAGTACAAGGTGATCATATATCGCCTGCTGACTGTGTCGGCATACATATTTTCAATTTAATTAATTATTATTGGATTTAAAAAAAATGTCAGCTTCATTCTTATCGAAAATCCATATACGGAAATGTAGGCAATTTTATGCATTGTTTTCTTCAGTTCAACTTAGGCCGCACTTCTTATCATTTGATGCAAAAAATCATGACTCGGCATTGTTCCGAAATGAGCGAAATTCAAGCAAGTAGTAATCAATCGTGCCTTGTATCAAGTGTCCGTGAAGATTTGCACATCATCATGCAATCCATTATTATTATCTTCCTTTTTCTCAAGTCCGGGGCAACTTGAGACACAGCCCGATTTCTCTTTCAATCGGGTCTCAACTAGTCTCAAGCCTCATGTTTGTACTTCTGCATTTGAAATTAAAACAAGAGCTTCACTATTTTAATGAGTGGTCATTATTTACTCTGAACACCTCTACCAGGAAGTATTGTCTGAACTTCACCACATGAATCCTTGTTTTTTATTCACGAAGTATTAATGCATGAGAGGCATGCTTTGGTGCAAGAATTGATAAATCTCTCCGTAAAGGACATTTGGTTAGGCATATGAATTCATTTATTCATTCATAGGTAGCATGATGATATTATGATTAATGGAAACTGCAACTGGCAGAGCTGACGATCCGAGCATCTTTATCTCTTCATTCAAAACAATAGCAAAACAATGTTGTCTACGCACTCGTCTCATTCATCACTCATGTAATTTGACCACGTAGTAGTCACAATTTTGCATTAATTTTTCACTTTAATCGTTCCATTCAACTTTCAGGATTTTTTACAGCGGGATTCTGCATTGTACTTTTATGCAAATACTTACAACATTAGCAATATGTAATTATGTACCTACGTTTCATATGTCAGTTGTGATAATAATTTAAGCGATTACATGTACGAAAAGGATTTTCTACGCATTTTCAAAATTTTCGCGAACATGTAAATGAAACAATAATCGATGTAAATGTATCTTGAGTTAAAAAGAATGCGGAAGACCATTTTAGTTTACTAAAAACGCTTCAAGGAATCATTTCCCCTGATCGTTTCCCTTTTACGAAACTATCCAGTCTTCTCTCATTCGCATCCAAGCCGATTATCAACGCTTCCGTTAGACTCGCGGGAGTGACAGCTTTCCTCAGAAATTTTGACACCAGGTCTTTGGCAGGAATGCCGCCACCATGAGCCAAAACTTCGTTTTTGTACCGTTCCCCATTCGTTGAGTTGAACGGGTCGTCCCTAAAGTATTCCATCCAGATCCATGTTGCGACAGCTCGAGACATTAAATATGAGTAGTATTTGGCACCGTATCCGACCAAGTGTCCGAATCTTAGATGCCACGCCTAAAATAATAACACAAGTTCAAACAAACGATTAACTAAAGATTATTAATTACCCTTTTGATTACAAAAAACGGGAGTCTAGTTAATTTGCATATTATAGTTTTAGTACCGTGTTGTGGACATATGGCAATCCGTAAAATTTAATATGCACTTCCTCCAAGATTCGAATAGTTGGCCTATCCAACGGAAACTTTCCAGTATGAAAACTCTGGTCAAGAGCTGCATAAAAATTTTGCATTTGCATATCGGACGCTGCAAACACGTGCTTGGACATGGAGTACTTCCAGCGAAGTTCTTCCGGCATCACTTCTCCTGTGATGTAATGACGAGCAAATGTTCCCAACACCTGGAAAACAAGTGTACTTTCTTAAGTAAAATGATGTCTTTTGCGCTTTATAGCTACAAAATGCATTATTATCTGCATTCCAGTAGTTTGAATTAAATATATGCAACAAATTATTGAGGAAATTATGCAGACGTGTGTGTGTAGCAAGTGGGACCACACACTTACCTGGTAACTCCCATCTGCGAGCTCCTTCCCACCTTGAATTGTGAAATGACAGTCCTGATGTGGCTTTCCATCACGCTCATAGAAGTCGCAGTAAATTTCTCCGAGAACTCCATCCGTTTTGTGACAAACTGGGAATAAGACAGATTAGATAAGCACGGAAAAAATATTATTAATAAAACGAACATTTACATTTGGTTTTTAAAGTTTACCTTTGACTTTATAAACATCGCTCGCCCAAACTTCCCCGGTCTGTATTTCAGTTGCCACAAGTTCAATGTTGAAGAGCTGCTGTAGCAATAAATTGAGACCATCCATGCAAGCACCCAGAGAGAAGTAAGGCATGACATCAGTTCTGTCGATATTGAATAAATTTCGTTTTGCTTCCAAAGTTAAATACGGAGGATCCCACACTTGGACAACACTCCCTTTCATTTTTGTCATGTGATAAAAGTCGCGTTCCGCTCGTTGCCCTAATTTTTCAGCTAATTTCTCTAGAAAGTTTGCAACAACCGTTGGACTTTCCGCGAGACTTCCTTGCAACGCCCTGAATCATGCAATTTAATTTCAATTCATTTTTATCATCAATTCTACTAATTAACTGATAAGTGGAGGTATGTAGTCATAAACTAGAGTTAAGTGTTGAACCTGTGTGCATAAGTTGGGAAACCGCAAACTTCAGCCAATTCGTGTCTTGCCATTAAAAGATTAACCAAAAGCTCATCCTGTTTCCTATCCGGTTGGAGGTAGATTTTGTACGCAGCTTCTCTCGCAGCTTCAGAATTGGCATCAGAGAATAGACCAGTGACCACGATGTCCCCACGATCTGCCAGAAAGCTAAAGTGCCATTCAACTTGTTATTGGTACAGTTTAAAAGGGCTGAGTTTCTCGAATTTTCAATGGCGTGCCACCATCACATTCCATATCTATGATGAACTTACTAATTTTGAATATCCGGTGAAATTTGATCTTTGCTGACTGATATGGGTAGCATTGCATTGGAAGCATATTGTTGTCCCGTGTAAAGTATTAAATCATTCAGATACACGACACGAGACCTTTTCTGCCCATCAAGATGGATTCCGCTTTGCTCAAAGTCGAATAAAAATAGCTTGGTCACGTGCTCGTCCACAGCAGTTGTCGGGAGAACATCTCGCTGGTCGGTGACCCCTTTCAAGACTAAGTACAATTCCCTATTTGTGTTTAGCCTGATGATAAACAAAGTTAAAAGTTGCATTATAAATGAGAATATTTTCTGATCATCTTCATTCTCACATTTCGTTAATTTGTGCTTACTTTTCAACAACTCGACTTATAGACAGGCATGCGTCTTCTGCGGCGTGAGCGAAATTTCCATTGGGATGCGCAACGCGCACAAATTCTGCCATGTCCGCGACTTTGCATAATGTATTAGATAATTGATCAAAGACTTCGACTAGCTTCCTTTTCCGACTTGACGACATGCACTCATTGACTAGCGCATCACATTCTGCAATCGCCTCAGCCTTCAGAAGATGAAATCCGTTGGGGTCATGGAGCTCCTGCATTCCAAAAAGGCCACCATCCTAAATTCAACCAACATCAAATATAAAGTCAGTAACCTCCAGGTCCGGACCCATTATCACACATGATGAAAACTTTGCTTTTAATCGACATAATTTGTCAAAAGTTACTACATTTACCTTTGCTAAAAAGTTGAGTTTCCTCGAAGGGCGGGAGTTGAAATTCGTGGCTAAAGGTGACCATTTTGTCACGGAACGGACGCTATTGAGACAGCTTAACGCAGCGCTGCTCCAGAAGTGTCAAATGGTGCAAGGTGTACATGACGATCGCTCATTACTTCACTTCACGTTCTTCTCAAAGTAAATGTCAATCTGCACAAACGAAAATTGCTAATAATTCTCAGGACGAACTAATGATTGAATGATGATGACACATGCAAAGAAACTCTTCAGTGACTTCAGGGAGAAAATGTCAACTTTTAATTCGTAATAGTATAGTGTTTTTATATGCAAATATATGCACTAAAAATTTGCTTAAGACTCAAGACTACCCGTAAAGCATACACAATCAAGTCAAAGACATTTTGAATTCTTTCAAAGCATTATCTAGCAATGCACAAAAATAAACAAAAATGTTTTTATTTCAAAAGTAAAGATTATCTTGAAAAATGCACAATGCAGTGTACGAAATCATCCACCATCAATCAAATAAAGATTTACTTGATTTTTTAGACAAAGACAACTTGATTTTTACTACCTACCTTTCTCAGTTAAAAACAACAAAATCGGTGATCACAAGTTATTATTTAGCATACCCACATTTGAAACACTTCACTTCAATAACATGTAATAAACAAGTTGCTACTGTTAATTACCACAAATTAAACTCAATTCACGAATTATTATTAACCCATCCTGGACATTATGAGACNCAAATAAAGATTTACTTGATTTTTTAGACAAAGACAACTTGATTTTTACTACCTACCTTTCTCAGTTAAAAACAACAAAATCGGTGATCACAAGTTATTATTTAGCATACCCACATTTGAAACACTTCACTTCAATAACATGTAATAAACAAGTTGCTACTGTTAATTACCACAAATTAAACTCAATTCACGAATTATTATTAACCCATCCTGGACATTATGAGACAATCCTTTTGGAAAACACAGATGATCAAAGACGAAAGAAATGTGTCATCATTATTTGTTGTTGTTGTTTTGTTTGTTGGAAACACTCAGGTCGTCGTCGAGCGAAAAATAAAATTGTTGTTTTCACTGACTTCACTACTGCTCTTCTGGAATAAATTGCCAAGCATGAAGAACTGCATCGACACTGGCGGATAACACTAAATTATTTGAGGCAGGATGCCAAATGGCATGACTTACAGGTTTGCTGTGACCATCATGTGAGAAGACTGACCTTAAATTATTATCAGAGTCACCGGAAGAAGTTTCACAAGCGGATTGTGCAGTCTGATTTACAAATTCTTCCTGAAACACTGGAACACATTCTTTACGCAATCCACTTATGATAAATCTATTACGCCTCACGCTTTCCCGCAGCATCTCTGATTTCTCCTCGAACTCAATGTTGAACCATTGTGGATACACACCAGCAAGATCGGCAAATTCTGGTAACAAAGATCGCTTTGTTGTTGTTGTTGGTGTATTTTCCGTGGACACATAATATCTCGTATCATGAGTTTCATACCCTCCGCAAGAGTCAAGGACACCAATTTTGTCCCATTGCGGTAAGCAGTCAAAGGCAAATATTATAGACTGATCATTTAATGAGGAAGAAGATGCGTCAGGGTTGCCCACGGATAATGGAGATTTTGATGCATTGATAATCATTGCTGGAGAATCCAATTTTGTTCGTAAATCACAAAGAGCAACGATCCCAGAAGATGTTAGAAATATGCAAGAATTCTCGTCCCATTCCTTTATCTTCAAGATGGTGCCGTAATCCAAGTCGGTTGATTTGTTCCAAATTAAGTGAGTTTGGGATGGGATGTTTGAAGCTCCATCGATTTTCCACTCATTCAGTTGAATTCCTCCATTTGCTCCAGTCGGTGGTTGCTGAACACGAGTTCCCAAAATGATTCGATCCTTCATACAGCACAAAGGTGATGATAATAAACTGTTGGAACTCTGAGCTTCGGAATTTATAGAAAGCTTTTGTTTTTCCAGGATGGTTGCTAAAATGGACGAATTGCGGAAATAAAGTTTAGTGAACACGTCAACAAAATTTAAAATTTTGATTTCGAAAGCAGTTCATTCATTGTGTTTCTTATACCTCGATTATCATCTCCAACTTCATAAATGATTACGCCATTGAATCCCTCTTGAAAGGTGGCGACCAGATTCGCAGATTTCTTCACAAATTTCATCTAAAATTCATGCAAATTATGCATTAATAATACACTGTTCCTTGATGCGTGTTTGCATATTTCGGAACAAATGCAAATATTAAATATCATAGAATAATGTATATTACGTCCATGACCCGTCCGTCTGTGTAACCCCCACTTAAAATTTTGAAATCCCTGTCTTTGCACAATCCTTCCTCATTTTCATCACGGAGCAGTTTTGGTGGCACACATAACTGCAGAATCTCGCATTTCTTCGAGTAAGTTTGAACTCCGCTGACGCAAAGACTGTCTTCGTTAATAACATCCAGAGTGTCCAACTGATATTCAAGTTCAAACATGTACAAATTTGAATACCTGAAAATAAACGGAAAAGTAAATTAGGTTACGACGGCCTTCTAGAGTAAATAAATAATAATTTGTCGTTTTCAGACATTTTATAATTTTGTGCATACTTTTTCATCGAATGATAGATCCACTCATCCTTGTCACCATCCAGAAATTTAGACTCAGCCATATTTTCTCCAAATCTGTATAATTTGCGAAAAAAATATATTATTTTCAAATCAGACTAATTCAATGTTTATGTAAATACATATGTAGAAGAATCTGGAGCACAATTTTTCATCAGGGTTGTCCCTGTCAGAAACTATACCTGCTCCAAATCTTTCGAAACATTTTTATCATAATATAGAATTTGGGTGATTTTTACATAGAAATTTAAAATTGAGCCTTGAGTCAAGTTAGTAGTCAATATACATGTACATGTACATTTTCTTTTAAGTTTAATGTTGACCTTTTCCACATTCGAGTTTCATCAAAACAAAATTATAGGTTAGGTTATCAATGCAAGTTTATGACGATGTTTGTTTCAAACTTACCTATTTCGAAATAACTATGAATTTCCCTATGTATGTAGATTCGGAACGTTATTTTGGAAATTGTCATGTAAGTAACTTATTTGTGAAGAAAATTATACGCAATATTGCGACCTTGACTCAATTTCCAATATTTCTTTTCAGTGAACTTCTCAAAGATCACACAACAACGTGATGAAATGTGTGCATGCTAACTTTGTTTTTTTTTTGCTGATGTGTGAAGTATTGAACGTGCGGAAAGAAATGTTGTTAGCCATTAATTTATGTTTTTGTGAATATGCACAACCTATTTATAGCCCATATTACAAAGCTGTTGAAGTGAAAGCGCGATAAGAGGTTTTTACTCCTTCAGCTAAAAATAATCCAGAAGCTTTACGACAAAAAATTTACTAAAGAGCATGAATTATGTAAACAAAAGTTCACACACAAAAAAAAATGACGATAAGGATGAAGATCTGATAGGAGTTTATGTAAAGGATTTTTAAAGAGAGGAAAGAGATCACCATCATCATCAATGGAACATGTAACTAACATCTGTTCCCATCACTGTTGTTGTTTGTTTGTTTTTTCTCTCTACTATGAGAAAGCTAATAATGGTAAAAAGGCAAATTGCCAAATAGAGCAAAAAAAAATCTCGATTCATTCATACATGCACAGTTTGATAGGTTTGGAAATTTCCATAAACTACTTTTGGCTACTATTTTTTGCTCCACTGTCACATTATTGCTTGTTCCTCACTCATGATTTCTTGAATGTGTGCTTGTTAATTTATGAGACACGTTGTCATTTGCTCTTTTTTTTAAGATAAATAAAAAAATTAAGTGGGTTGAGTTCATGTGTGCATTTTAGAGAGAAAAAAAGTTTCTGAAACAACACTTTTGTTTTCTTCGTGTTTATTATGTGTGCGCAGAATTCAAATGTTTTTGTTTCTAGCAAATCTTAGAAAGGAAGTTTGTGTTCATTTTGTGTGTTTATTTATTGATATAAGCTTTAGCGCTGCGCTATAACGAAAAGGTCAACCGCCCAATCGGCTCCGTCCCACTTTCAAGGATCCTTGGCCAAGTCAAATCATATTAAACAAACAGATATGTGACGCCCAACCAGTTGACAGTGACGGATGTCTGGTATCATTTTTTTTAAAGAACGGAAACGTGCAACCAAAATTTTAAAACGCTTACTACATAGTAAATAGAAGTGTCAGTCAAGGTAAATAGTGCTAAAAATTCTCACAAATTGATTACAAGGAATGACTTTCCGAATTGGTTGTTCTAATTCTGATACGATCTATTATTGATTTATGTGAAAACATGAAAAGCACTAATCCTGATTCCTGACCCAAAAGATGAATTATTTCAGAATCAATATTTATCCAAGTCATGTTGAAAAAAATTATGAAGATGATCCAATTCGCCACGCCAAAATCTTATAAAAAATGCAGCGGAAATGATCAATAAACTCAAAATCAGTTTCAATATGCATCTTTAACAAACAGAAAATTTATTAATATTTATTAATATGAGCCACTAATTATTTTGTAATTTCATTTTGCACCAAAAAAATCTAATTTTTGTACCATGCTATTACATATAACGAAATATCTGTAACAAAAATTCTTAGCTATAAAAATGACTTCAAAAAAATTTATTTGAATTATCTAATTTAGTATTTTAATATTCATATTAACCATTAATCAACTGCGCCAGTAGTAATATATGTATAAAAATTTAAGTAGGATTTAATAGGTACCTCCGTTTCAGGTAGTTTATGTAGACATTCTTATATTCTTTTATCATAGATATTTTAAAGAAAGACACATATAATTTAAGTAGGATTGAATAGGTACCTCCGTTTCAGGTAGTTTATGTAGACATTCTTATATTCTTTTATCATAGATATTTTAAAGAAAGACACACAAGAGTACATACGCTAATTTTATGTTCATGTATGGTGGAAAAGTGACAAGAAATGAGAATCTTCTGATTACAAACAAAAGTCTTGTGAAGCTCCTTTGTACTTTTTATAAGGCATGATATGCTCTCGAGACTCGAAGTTTCTTTGGTACATACTCCTCCTCCGTTGCTGTTGTATTGTTATTATTGTTGCTACTATTAATATTACTAAAGCTATTACTTCTGCGAGGCAGCAGCGATCCAACAGGTGGCCCATCTGCAGCAATCTCACGTTCCCCCGTGCTTCCTTCTTTCTCTTCTTTCGACACCTTCTCACTCGTCGTGAAGCTATCCAAACCTTGACAAATGGTGCTCAACAGCTGAACTCTACTGTCTTCATTATCATCACTGTCTCCAACGACATCAATGATTTCATCAGAGTCATCATCGTCGTCTTCAGTTGTGTTGGAATGATTGACGTTGTTGTTGGATGACTTTTCGGAGTGTTGTGAAACGGACGAGCGGGACCGTAATTCCGGGTTCTGATTAAAGTGTGCCTGGCCAAAGGATGTGAAGCCATTTGTGTAGGAAGAATTCGAGGAAGCACCGTGATTGCCGATATGATGCCAGCATCCGTGAACACATTGGCGAAACACTACGGATGGAGAGGATGACAAGATTTCATGATTTGCTGGTGCGCTTGCTCGGGCTCCGCTATCATCATACGCAGCAGCAGTAGTCTGAGCAGAAGAGGGAAAGGTGCTTTGTGGATGATAACAACACGGTGGTGGCTGCTGTTGCACAGGTTTACAATCTGGGTAACCATTGTTCACAGAAAGGAGTGATGATGACTGTGACCAATTTGGTGAACAATAAGTTGCCAAGTGGTGCTCATTAATCGTGTGGTGATTTGATGCTCCTGCTGCTCCACCACCAAAACTTTCCGGGTTGAGTAAGGAAATGTTACTTCCTCTGCTGCACATTTCTGAAGAATTAGATTGGCTCTGCTGCTGTTGCTGATCCATAATCTTCTGAATGGAGTGATTGATATGTGGCTTTTTCTCCTCGCTGTAGTCAAGACTCATCATACTTGCGGAATCGAAATTGGGTCGGTAAATGTCATCACTCATGTTATCGGGAGGAGTAAGGGATGATGAGGTCACTGTGGCCGATGGAGGACGGGGCAACGTGGAAACCGAAGAAGTTGGACTTATCGCATCTGAGACAAAAGACCCACCACTACTGCTGTCCGCAGCAGTGGTGGCTGATGTTGGTGTCGAGGCTCGCTCTTGCACATTTTTGGCGACAACTTCCAAATGAATCTGCTCCCCGTCCTCGGTCACAAACAAGATTGAGCCTTCCTGGACATCAGAATGCTTCTTTTCAATGTGTCTCTTGGCGTTGGCTTTGTTCGGGGTTTGGTAAGAACATAGACTGCACTTGTAGGGTTTTTTTCCCGTGTGCTTTGCCAAGTGACGCTGGAGGAGGGCTGGTCGGTCGAAAACTTTCGAGCAGATGGAACACTTGTAGCCAGATTTGTGGATGGACTTGGTATGCTGGAACTTCTCACCTTTTGTTGTAAACCTGATGATAAAAGGAAGGATGCTCCTATTCTAATTTCTCCCATAATTTTTACCAGAGCCTAAATATGAACTTACTAATTTAACTTTTGGAAATTAATTTTTGGTGGGTATTTACCTGACTCCACAACATTCCAAGACTCTTCCAGTTTCATCTTCGTGGACAAAATGCATGTTGACAAAGTGGCGCTTAAAATTAGACTTCTTGTTCGAAATGTACTGGCAAACTTTACATAAAATCTTTACCTCACCGTTGTCACCAAGTATGAATTCATAGAGACCTGGAGGTATTTCTGCTATCGTGCTGAGTGGCGGCACTGGCGAAGGTTGTGCGACATTTAAATTACTTAAGCTACCGATATTCACTGCAAGGGTTTGCGAAGCTTCCGGAGCGCGATTATAGAAGTAGGGCGGAAAGCTGGCAGTAATGTCCGGAGACATTGCCGAGTTCCTGGAATTCTCTTGCATGATTAGTGACTGATAAAATGGAAGGAACTTAAAATAATTGAACAAGCTAAGTGGTCACGTTAGTAAATGAGGAAATGTGTTTCTTGCAGGAATGCCAGCGGTTAACTGATACATTTTGGTGAAGAAAGTAATTAGTCAAAAAATGAAGAAGTTTATTCAAGACCGCTAACCTGCCTGACCAAGTGCCTCCCTCCTACATATTTCGTTGTATAAAGAACAAGAAGCATGCGTGTACTGTGTTATGAAATGGTGTAAAAGTTGTGCACACTGCATGATTTATGGAAGCAGTAGCTAATAAGTGAGGGACACACATAATAATATTCTATTCTAAGTAGCCACAAGAGAACCTGAATTGCCCCATGATGACATGAAAGAAATTAGACACTTCAATTTTACACAGGCTTGTGCCTTTCCTTTTCAATTGCATTCTAAAATCCAGAGGATAACTCGTGTTAAAGCAAGCCCACACCAAGATCCATTATTAGGAAGGACTCCATATCTATTATTGTTCACTATTGTTCCATGTCGGCTTGTGTCCAATTTTACTTTTACACAAACATCCTTTTCCTACTCATTTTAGATGAGAATAAGCATATTGAGAAGATCAGTGTGTGGTATAATAAGGTGCACCTTTATTCGAGACTGGAAGTGTATCACTCTCTCACTCACTCACAAAGTCTGCTTGTGGTAATTCGGTATCATACAAAAGCATAGGTAAAGTAAAACAAATCTGAATTCATTTCATCGGATTACCACTTACGACTCAACTCCGATTTTTCTTCCACTTTCAACGTTCATTTAATGAATCAAAATCAAGGTGGAACGTATTTATTCATGGAGAGCATTCCCCTGCTTAGATTTGTGTCTGGATTTTCTCTTTTTTTTCTCGTACAATGATGGGGTGTATAAAGACAAAGGAGGAGGTAGCACACGTGACGAATTTCGTCTAGCTGATCGTCGTTTTAATTTCAGATTGACGTCAATCCGCATTTTGCTGCCATTGTCCGAAAATTATTTGTTAAGTAAAGGTGATTAAACTCGATGATTTTTTATGGTCAATTTGTGCTTTGATTTACCAAAAACCGTTCCTGGGGAATCGATTGAGGAAATAAGAACGTGATAATGTCTCCTGTAAACTGAGTTGAGTGCTAACAAAATTGTAATTTTGAACATTATTATTCGTAAGAGCATACCTAACTGTACTTAATGAATTTTTAGGAGCTTAATTTGAGCCGTTCCTTAACCTCATTTAGGATTTTTAAGGAGCACTCACCTAACTTGTGACGTTTTTGGGGTGTTTCATTTAAGAATTAAAATATTCCTGGCCTTCACATCAAATTGAAACCTGGTATTTCCTTTTAAGATATTTAATATATTTAATTGCGGCTCATAATGTAAACCTTAATATTAAGGCGATTTACCGTGCTACAAGGATTTTGAGATGTTAGATTGAGCTTACTCTTGTCAATATACATCCCGCTCATCAACATTGATTGTCTCAACTTCAAGGTCACTCAATCTCATCTCCTACTAGCCCGAGAGGAAATGAAAGTCACAGGGCAATTAATCACAACTGTTCTTAAATTGATAAGCATTAAGGTAAATTAACTCAATTTCCTCTGTCTCAATAAATAACATCCCTGAGGAGAGCATAGCTCTGTTAGACTTTCGGTATACTTTTCTCAATTCATCCATGATTTTCAATTTCCAGACACGAGCAGGAACAAGTTAATCGAGGGTAAACAATTTTTTCAGACAAAAACACGATCTCCCAGAATTTCCTCCCGGAATTTACATATATACCTATACATACAGCAGCCATCATGAGAGCACACTTTTGGACACAATTTACAACTCGTGAAACTGCATCAATTAGTGTATTATTAATAGCCACACCGTCTCCATCACACCTGTCGGCGGTGGTCACTGTGCATGGTGGTCAGAAAAAAAATTGTAAAACATGACTGTGCTTGTTAAGTCTGGTCTCTGACACAATGACAAGATCTGACCACCTAAAAATGTCAGAAAACCGCAGCGACAGGGAAATATGTCCATCGAGCATCTGTTTTCTGTCTCATGCATGATCATGATCCATATCTCTATCTTCATTTTCCCTATAATTTCAATATCTATAATAGCTCATCCTGTTGTCTCCGCGTGAGTTTCAGGGAATCTATACGAAAATGAGAAAAAGGGTTTATATGCCATATTTATGCGCTTTTTTCTGAGAAGTGCTGCTTGCTGGCTAACTTTACGCACCAGAGAACAAAGGAAAGAAAAACCAACAAATCCCTTAAAAGGAAGATTAAAAGAAGTTGAAACATTATTCATGATCACTTGTGAAGGATGCCGTCGTGATGTTGACAATGTGCCTGCACGCGAGTGGAATTAGGGAGGATTCACTTCACTGAGCATAATCATTAGTGACTCTTAATAATGCCCTAAGTAGGCGCGTAATAATGGGTGGGCTGCTGAGGCCTGCCGGCTGCTGCCTGTCACCAAAACTAAATCTTTCATCAACTCGAGTCATACGCAAACCATACAGGCGCGTGTTCAATTTTACATGACCTACATTAAAATATTCTTGCTGGATCCATTTTTCATGACATCTCTAAATAATACACATATGTATGCTCCACAAACATGACAGTATTACGATTTGTTCTCGTTTATTGCAGGATCGGAAATATTTTTTTGGCCACCAAACTGCAAACTAAAGGGAAAACTGAAGGTTGCGAAACTTCGGGGCAGTCTGCATCTTTCAACTATACCACTATATTATAGCTTGATCCACGAAATGGATAACGTCAAATGTTGACCTGTGTCAATCTACAAGCTAAAGTAAGTAGCCTGCCTTGCTACAAATAAAGTAAGACGCATTTGAAACGCGGATATCACAATGACTTCACTCGAGCAAACTTATATTTTTCTCGAATGACCTGATCAACCACCGCTGCTCCATCCAAAAATCAATGATAGGTATTTAGAAGAAGGGAAGGTGTACTAAACTACGCAATTTGGTGCTCATGTGAATCCAGGAAATAATGTCATAAT
>JAHZNF010000483.1:0-10972 GCA_027744215.1 Troglopedetes dispersus | reverse complement strand
TCCTCGCAGCGAACATATTTTTAAATTTTTTAAAAGGACTTTGGCTTCTCAAAACTTCAGTACATTTCTGAGTTGAAGAACACGCACCGTTGTTGAGTGTCGTGGAGTGTAAATCCATTACTAACTAAAGTATTTACAAAAATATAACCGATAGACTGTCGTGAGCCATGAGCTATTTTATCATGTCTTTTATTCATTTAAAAAAATTGAAACTATAAACAATTGGATTACTTTTGATATCTTTTGGAATACGATTACGATAACATACTGAGAAGCTCATAAATAGAGAGTTGAGGTGGTTACAGTCAAAAACCTTCATTCCTCGGTCGCACTTGAATTAATAAGTTGTCAGTCAAGAAACTTTACTGGGTGCGCTTGGTGAGCACGATTTCGCGATTTGATTCTTGATACATTACATAACATACGGTATACACACTAAAAATTAGGGTCAGTTTGCCAACCACGGGTGATGGCGCAGAGCTTCTCGGCTCCGGTCACCGTAGTCGTAGCATAGCTCCTCATTGAGTTCAATATCCCTTTTTGCTATAAGAATCAGCCTGGGAGTTCCTTTCACCTCCACCACCTTTGTGACCAAATTTCCATTTCGACTGTGGTTTATTAGTCTTCCTAAACGATCCGATTCCTTGGTGGCATCCACACTACAATTTTTTTAAAAAATCCAGCAAGTCTTTACCAAATTGTCTCCAAATGTTTTCAGATTCATAATATACTTCTATTATTGTCAAAAAATTGTGTTTTATTTTTCATTCCAACTTACCAATACTGTTGATTATTATATTGGAAGTAATACATGTAACAACCAGCAGCACTGTCTTTAGCGTACTTAGCTTCACGGGCTCTAGCCTCCCCACTTGTAAGCAGCTCGCCAGCATATTCAATGACAAATTCATGCCGAAGGAAGGGTTTTGTAGCTACCACCCCACGACCCTTGCCAGAGATCTTTTTGGCCTGTAATTATAAAACCACCATCTTTCAATGTGGAGCTGCCCATTGAAAACCTTTACGAAATTCAGAGAGAGGTAGAAAGCATGCAGAACATACACAACAATCAATTACCATTAGTCCATCTTGTTTTCCATCCGATATAGTTTTGACCAGCAACTGATGCTTTTCAGCATTGATCGCTTCCTGAGTCTTGCGATTACTTCGTCGCTGCACAAAGTAGTCAGAGATTTTCCTTCTACGCGCTGGACACAGCTCAATTGAAGGCTTTTCTTTCTTCCCATTTTCACTGTCGACGTACTTTACCCTGTGAAAAAATTAAGAAATCATTTTGGAACATCAATTGTTATGTACTAAAAAAGTCACATAATATAGTATCAGTGCAAGTTTCATTGTGAAAAGGAATCCCACCGAGGGCATTTAGAATTTGAACATTTATGTACATGTGGATTAGCAAAGTATAAATATGTCATGCTCCTGGTAGGGATAAGCTACCATGACACTCTTTAATTACTTTTATGTAATTATATCAGTCCCCTTAAGAATTTTGTACGAGTTAATTATGTAATTAATGCCTCCTCTCCCCTACATGATTTTTTTCCTGACAAATTGAAATTATTGTTGGAAAAAAGCGCAGCTCCAATTCTTACCTTGATTGTTTGATTTATGTAAAGCAATTGCGGATATTATGTTATCATAATGAAACATTGCAGTGCAAGGCACTGGTCTAATCAAAATTCGTCAAATGTCGCGAAATTAATTAATTCGGTTACTAAGATTACTATAGTGTACAGTTATTTTTAATTTTACATTTGCTGCTATGGAATATATGCTAGTAAAAAAATCTCAGCAGTGTGTAAATTGAAAAAAAAAACTCAATGTAACAAATTGTGCAACCCTCTTCTTGTTTCAGTCATGACTATCATTTTTATACTCGCATGTAGTCAAATGAATTCTACCTTTATAAGGTAATTTTTATTTATTGTTGTAAAGCGAGCTGGAGCTGGTAATATGCACAAATTGTGATGTAGTTACATCACAAACTACCATAAGCCTGTCTGCTTAAACTGAACTGCTTTAATGATGTGACGAAATGCAGAAGAAAAATAAAATGTGAAAGCTCGTTTTGTTGAACATGCACTACTATTCTCAAAGTTGTCTGATTTTGGAAAGAATGGAAAAGGAAGTTGATTTTACTTACGTTTTATTTTGATGCGTACTATTGAGAGGCTTTGCATTATTGGCAGTAATATGATTATTGTGAGCATAACCATTCTTGGTAGTGGGCGAGATGGCTAAGTAGTTTTCATCTAGCCGAAGGCTTTTTTCATCAAGACTTTGAATTTTGTGAGGTGTCGGCGGGCTTTTGACTACTTTCTCCGCAGCCAACGGAGAACGAGGTGGTGTGCAAGCTCGTCGAGCACGGCGACGCAGGCAAATGGCGTAACCTCCGCCTCCTTCATTTCCACCACCTCCTCCTACTCCAGCTGACCCCGTGGACGAGGATGAGTTTACTGAGGAATCGCTACTACAATTGTTGAAATGACTGGTAGACGTCGGCGGAGAAGAGTTCGGAGAAGACGACGGTGACCCTGCAGGACTTGAAGCTGCTGAATGTGTGGACGACACCGAAGATGAATCTGCTGAGTCGCTGGCGGTGCTGCATTCATCTTCCATAATGACCATCGGGTCTAAACGCCGTGACGAGCTAATTTTTACTGACGGTATTTAACTGAAAGTTTAAATAAAATTTAACCAGGTTAAGCTGGTGAATTCAGGAGGAAAAAGACAACGGAAGAGACGGATTCCAAGGAGAGGGGAGGTAAACCGTGATCACGACAAAGAAAAACAACGTCACCCTGTGCGTGCGAATGTGTGGCTGGCCTTCCCTCCGTCCGGGTTCTCTTTACTTTCGTAGTAACGAGACTAATTGCGCGTTAGTAACTCTTTTCCCGCCGGCTGACTACTATTGACTATCAACTAAACGACCACGAAAAGGGGACTACAAGTGCACTTTTCTATCATAAATGCAAGAAATTTTTGAAACCAATTAATTCTCAACTCAATTATTAGAAAGATAATAATATTAAAAATTGTATAATTTTACTAAAAAAAAATAATACTACACAAATAAGCCTAACTCAGCCACACTTGAACACATTCTGTGGAGACTATCGAAAACGAATATCACGCAGAATAAAAATAAGTCTAATCAGCTAAACCAGTCAATATTTATACAGTATCCATGATTATTGTAATAAAATCGTAGCCAATAATTCACTAAAGTACTAGTGTGGTCGTTGCGTACGACTTGGCTTCTTTTATGCGTCTATAATGTAGTATGAAAAAAAAGAACATCACTCAACAATCTTTGAAAATGAATTACCCATGCCATGCACAATATTATTATGAAAAAAAAACTATACCTCTTCTTCTACTACCTAGTCTAGTCTGGTGTGCTGTGTATCTGTGTGATGGTGGTGGTGGTGAGAAGATAATATCATAGTCCGTCCGTTCCGTTCCGTCGTACTTCGTTGTTTTCTAGATGATATGATGATGATCTTTTATGTTAGAAAAAAGTGGTAGCCGTTTACTTTTAGCATTATACGTGTATACCTTCTCTCAGGCTTCTCAATTCTATCATCAAACCGCGATGCGACTACCACCAATTCACTCAAATAATGTACACAGCTAAACAACAATGAAATCCATTGCTCTTTGGCTAGATTAGCCTGTCTGCTTCTTCTCTTTCGTGACTATCAAAGGAACAAGCGCTTTTGCTCCTTGTTCACTTTACTCAGTCAGACTACCACTTGACTATTGCACGATATCAAGCTTTTTCACTTGATACTTTTTTTATCGTTCACTCCTTCCTGTATATTCGAGAGGCATTTCTGCAATCTGCATGTTTTTTTTCTGATTCTCTCCTCAGCTCGAGTTGCTCTTCTCTGATATTCATGGAATGAAAAAGACAATGCAAGCAATGCCAATGCCCATATATTATGCCAGCACAACACAACAGTCAGCTTAGTACCACCATTAATAATGCGTGCAGCAGCAAAAATCTTGCCGTTGCGTTGCAATTCTAATTACCACTGTTGTGACTGTATTATCATGATCCTAACTTACGATTATCATAATTTTGATTCATTCACCAAAAAACAAATGTAGAAGATACATTTTACTATTACCACAAACATATTTATGAAGCAAACAGGATAATACCATTTTGCATTTACTACTGTGTATCTTTTCAATTTACCACACTCATGCCAGACAGAATACAGAGATCCTAAACAGAATTTACATTGCACTTTACAATGTAAAGTTTACACCACACCACACCAGCACCACCGTTTGTTTAAATGTGCATCTCGAGTGTTGAAGTCGGTTGTACTTTGTTATTTTTTGTTCTCTTGCCGCATACATACAACACTACTGCACAAAAAGAATCAACCATTTTGTTCGAGTCTGCTGAGATGAGCTTTTATGCAGTTGATTTTGCTCCTGCGATATTACATTGCATTGTATATTGATGCGCTTTATGCCTGTGTGAACTGTGTGAGTGTGAAGTGAACTATTCTGATACTGTTACAAAAAGAAAACAAGACGCATAATATATGAATGAACAATTTTAATGAAAATGTGATGTGGTCGGTGACAATGAGATTATCTGAGTGAGAGTGCACAGCAGAGTATAAGGATTTAGGAGAAGCTATGTTACTTATGTATTTTGCTTTAAAAAATGCCGTATGATGGTGGTTGAGTAATGTAATTTATAATTACAAAGTTTATTATGCTGGATGAATTACGGATGGACAAATATTAAAGTCTAATTGAGCTCTTGAACCGTGCAAATGAACAATTGGAGTGCAATGTGGAAATGAATACTCGTACAATATTTCTTACATGCACTTATCGCGTATAGTACCAAATGTAATTGCTAAAAAAATGTGTAACGGTCAAAAACTTCATCTAGGCTGCTGCTGCCATGCTGTGCTGTGCGGTTGCATTGCTATTGGTTTGTTTGTCTACCCTTTCGAAATGAATTGGGTAATGCAGTAGTGTCTCCTGACTCTGAAATGCTTTTGCTTGCTTGTTCATTGTTCATTTCCTTCATTCCTTCTACTCCTTGCACCAAGCTTTGCGATATGGTGATATTGAAGATGATGCTTGAATATTATGTGTTGCATGCGAACAACGACGGAGAGTGCGTGTAGTTTAATAAAAAAAAATTAAATGTATCAGTGCGCACCATATCAGCTCAAAAAAAGGTTTTAGTGTGTATTATCAATTAATAGAATTAATGGATTATGCATGATTGAGTTGGGGGCTATATATTTTTAGCAAACGCATATTATTCAATTGCCAGCAATAATAACCACCCCCAACTGAGTACAAATATTAAAAAAGTAAACCTCTCTAACTTCCTTTAGGTAAACATGTCATAATGATTCATGATCAAAATCAAGGATTGGGATTTTACAAAATCCTCATCCTGAAGTAGTGACGTCACAGGGCTTTTCTGTGTGCTACATTTCTAATGGTTTGTGAAAGCACGCATGCACAAAAATAATCAGAGACAGGCGAGGCGGCGCGGAATAACTCCCAACACAAGTAAGAAAGTTGACCATGCAATATGCATAATATGGAATCCAGACACAGCACAGACTTATCATGGGAAGGTGGATTCTTCATATATTTAGTGGAATTATTTATAATGCTTCCCTTTTACATTTAGTCCAGAGCAGCGACAAAACCTATATTAGGTATGCGATTTTGCGTACATTTGGTAATTTTCTTTACACGAACGGAAAGTCTGGAATTACTTTACTTTTTACTTGCAAGTAATAATAAGTCTGCAAATATGCAAGTCTCGAAAAGCCTGTGTGTGTCACTACGCGGGGATGGTACTTTTCCGATATTTCAGACGACCCCCTAAGTCAGGTCCCAACCGCTCTGCCACAATTTTTTTTTCAGTTACGAATATCATGGCTGTCACTCGTGGCTCAAGATAATCTCCCTTACCAGTTCGAGTTGAATGACGATACAAAAATTCAACTTCCATCCTGCATGATTGGATTTGGAATCATTTCCATCGGCTTCAATAATAACTTGAAAGAGCCATGGGAAAAAACTTATGAAAAGGCAAATTTCAAATTATAAGCTGAAAATAAACGATATTGATCATGGAGGTTGGCTTTCAGTCAGAATCCAGCCGAAAAGGCACATAATCAAACACAACTGTCAAGAAAAATCTACTTTGTGACATTGGAATACCAATTAGTAGAGAAATGACGATAACATTGTTTACACTGCTTTTTTTGGTACTTTTTTTACATTATTCGGCAATTTGCAGTAGAGCAATATGCGTTCCATATTCTCTGGTCTTCCCGTGATCAATATCGATCGAAATTTGTCGCCTCCATGTAGCCATGGCCGTGGAACATAGTTTGCAAGGAAAACCTGCATTCTCTACTCACCCACTAACAGTTCTAACTGCGTATATTGTCTCGAAACTCCTATGTATAGGCAAATATGAAGTGCCATTATTTTTTTAAATGCCAATAGAAATGCAAAACCTTCATCCGTAACTGTAACCTTTATGTTCCACAAATTTAATAATTAAGTTTGAACGAAGCATTGCGATCTATCGCAATCGCAATACATTGTCTCAAAATTTACATGCTACAAAAAAGAAAAGGAATTTAATATTATCAATTTAAGATGCCTACCTGGAAGAATGAAACGATGATCTGAACCTTTTGTGTTGGGTATGTTTTTGAAGATATCCACGTTTAATCTTGAGTTGTTTCGTTGTATGTGATATTTTGATGCAGGACCTTATTTAATGGATGCGAGGGTTTCCCGAACCTTAATTCGACCTTTCTTTTGCTGACCACACTAAAGTGAAAGTGGACCAACTCGACAAGATCGCACGAAATTAATGCTGCAGGCAAGATTACGATGTATGTCAAAAGTCAACCGAAATCGTATTCAGATTGCTTTAAAACTTGTGTTAAAATAATGGAAACACGTAGCTCCGGAAGAGTTTTAAGTTACCCCAAGAATCAATTTAATCTTGAACTTTCGACCATTCTTTCACCACTCTATCCAGAAGGAAACGCTACAAGTATTTGGACAAAAGGTTTGCAAGAAGTGACGGCTCGATCAGCAAATTCGCGACTTTATATATTTCCGTTCTGATTACTAATAGCTTAGTGTTCAAACCACTGAGTAAAGAAAACTCCACAGGTATTCGGTAAGCTGAGGCGTAAAATAACTCTTACTACTATTCTGCCTCAAATTCAATCAAACAATTTTGTTAAAAAAGTTGCGAAAGTCTGATTTGACACACTGACAGTTCCTTGAGATCGAAACCGGTCGAAGGTAGTGAGAATAGTGACAAAAAATAACAAGCGAATAAATATGCTTTCCTGACGTGTGCAGTGTCGACATATGTATGCATATGAAGATATTATCTTGAAATGTTTGTTCCAGTTTTTCCTACAGTCGTACATTACCATATTGAAAATTATTCATTTGGGATAAACTAACGATTCCAAAATAAGCCAATCCATTTCTACCGAACATTAGCAATCCAACTTGTGCACACATGAGGTTCTTTCTAATGAAATGGTTCGCATATCCCCATGTGGTTGGTTGCACGGCCATTTCTATGATCAATTAACATTATGTAGCGATAGAAAGTGGGTCTAGTGCAAGCAATGTCTATCCGTATTCCTGGAAAATCTGCTCATCCAACGTCAAATGTTTTCTCCTCTATCAAATTGACCCAACAAATGAATATTTGATTACAGAAATATCGATTCCGCTTTTTCCAGTTAATTTTCTAAATATGAATGTTGTCCACTCTCAGAAATGTGGTATGTGTGTAAAAAAAACTTGCAACACTAGGAAAAGTTTTTTTTAAACAAAAGTAAACGTACAAACCTACATGTACATTTCCATTTCCCATATTGCTCACCTTCCTTCTTGTGAGAAGAGACCATTTCACGCTCACTCACATATTCATATCACCAAGAAAAACAAATTGGGAAACCGCATACAACAACACACTCTTTTGCCTCCTCGTCGTCCTTGCTGTAAAACGCAGAAGTTAACCATGTAGTAGTGATGTCCTGGTCTTATTAATAAGGACAGTACCCAAAATCCAATCCACGTCATCGGCAGCGCATCCAAAATCTCATCACGTACATAAAATACGCTAAAAATTTGAGATGTTGATATGATTTATTTCTAGAAAAATTAAGTTATGATAATATCCACACCTCACATTGCACAACAAATCGAAATCGTTTTTTTAAATGTGTTCTCAAAGTTTTACTTCGCATGAGGTTTTTCAAAATAAAAGATCAAGCCTCAGTAGCATGATTGACACCACAGGAAGCGAAGAGTCGGAGGCCTTCAATCAATCATGTCAATTTGCTTCATGATTTTGTAAAGGCAGCATTATTACAAGATTAATATCAAGTTCATCCGGAGAAAATGGAATGCATTAAAATGTGTCAGAACAATTGAGTACGAACCTACTTAATTTCATAAGTTAATGGTAACTTCAAATTTTTTATTGGGATAAATTAGGAAGAGTAAATACTCTTCCTAATATGAACTCAATATTGAGTTCATGAGGATAAATTTAATTTGGTAAAACATCCAAAACGAGAAATCCTGTGACCGGTCCTTTACCTGAGTTAAAAAGTTTCATTGTTTCATTTCATGCTTAAATAAAGAGTTCAAAACCATACTACAGTTGTGATAAATGCCGATCGTTTCTCTGAGACCACCTGCATCACGATGATCACATCTTTTAACGATCCAGCTTCCCCTATATAATATTATATAATACTATACTATAGTTGATTTATTAAACTGAATTTCCTTCCTTCAAACTAATCAAGTAATCAGGTTAATCGTTATTAATGATCATAGAGTTAGCTATAAATATTTTTATGATTTAATTGGATACTTAATTTGCCTCAATATAATATGAATGCGCATGATTGCATCGAACTTGTAAGCAAAACAGACCTCAATTTTGTTCTATAATTTGTGGAATCCACCCTTCATAATAATTAATAAGACGCCGACGCCATAGAATACTGACAGCAAGGACGATTGACATGAGTTTGTAATCGTTGTGTCGTCAATTTTGAAATATTTTTTTAACTAAGTAAACACAATAATAATTATGGATTCCAATGTAAATTTCATATTAATTTCATTTTAAATGGGGTTGGACGCATCCTTATCTCGTAATATATGTTTTGGACTTTTCTTGCAAAAAGATACAGTTTCCCTCATACTTTGTGCATTTGTATGTTTTTAGCATATATGTAGTATGTAGTGCATGCAAATTAGTAGTAAGCAGGCACAGCTCAAGCTCTCCGTCAAATTGTAGAAATTTCATTTTGTTTTGTCAAATTGAACAAATTTATAAATTCGATCGAGTTGTCATACATAATTATTATTGGGTGCAATATCCCTCTTGATTTCTGTACAATGCAAGGTGGCCAGCTATACACCTTTAATAGAGTACATACAAGATTATTGCTTGCATATGGGTTGGTTAAATTTTAAAAAAAGTATTTGAAAACTGAAACTGTCTATAAAGCAAACTTAAAACATTACACGGAAGAGAAGTCTATTAATAATTCAGTCTAATTTTCTAAATTTGGATTATTTTAAGAAAATTTTGTTCGGTTTACAGGAACTGGAAGGCTAGCAGTCTATACATGCACGTGACGTACAGGGATAAAAATTTATGTTTGATAGATTTATTACAGTTTGAAAACAAGCCAAAACTTGACGAAACCGAGGAAGTATTTTTAAAGACATCATACATTTATTAGAAGAATTATTGTAGCGGGTTTAGTGGCTTACAGGCTATGATTGTCTTCTGCATCTTACTGATGCCAGATGACTAATGTCAATTGAATTTGGTTAGTCACAATAACAGAAGATATTTGTAAACATCAACCCCCGAAAATGTTAAATCATGAGTTATGATTGTGAAGGGTTCCTACAGTCTGATGCATCACACATATTGGAAAAGATTACTAGCTAGTAAAATAAATTGTGACTACATTACGGTAAATCGGAATCAGAAATCCGGATCAGAACAAGATATTAAGTGAGAAACTAGTTCCAATAATAACAAATAATTCATGAGATTTAAAGGGGATACATTCGCATCTCACCGGGCATGTTGTAAAAAATAATATACATTTTTTTAGTTTTGGATTGACAGTTTGCGTGCTATCAGTCAGTTTTATATTTTCCATTACTATTCTTGTACATTATGCTGAATTGAAATGAAAGAAATCAGGAATAAATGGAATATTAATTTTAATCTAAAACTTACTGAAACCTTAACAAAGGAATGTTAAAAAATGCCAATGAGTTCAACGAAGCCAACAATTGTAGTGCATGTACTTGTTTGCTGTCATTGGTCAGTAACCAATGGTCACTGGAATAGGTAGCAAGTTAGTCACCAAAATGCTAATTCTCATTTCTCAAATTTTTTGAAAAAATGCTATATTTCAGTGTAATCTACAAAGTTACTACGAAAGCATAATAATCTGTAAACCTCTCATAGGCAATTAGCAACCATGAGGGTGGCAGAATAATGAAAGCCTTTCAATAAAATTCGTCTTTGTTCTCCGAGTTTATAAAAACTGCATAATATGAACAAGGGTTGCGACAGTATACTCCAAAAGTAATAAAACATCCATAATCACAATCGCAGAGAGAACACTCGTGCATCCATTCCAATCTCGGCTTCTGCATGAACATTGTTTTTTCCTTGCAGGGAAACCGGAAAAAATGTGTTGCTTGCGCTTCCATGTTCCATTGTCGTTCTCGCCTGTCATCGCCAACCAGTTTTGCTCTCGTTCTTTTCCGTCCACGTAGAATCACACTTGTACAAAAGCTATGAAGAGGAGTCGAAAGTGGGAGGTCCTTCCTGTGGAAACTACGATTCTCCAAG